>DVVJ01000994.1:0-12594 GCA_018234505.1 Junonia neildi neildi | reverse complement strand
ACGATATAATATAACGATAATCCACACTGTGGCAAAACTGAGAAAAAAATTTTTTGGTCTCACTTTACATATAGGGGAGACACTCCAATAAAAATTATTTATTTTTCAAGATTTTATTTTACGACTTTCTCGGCGTGATTCATATGTATATCTACTTATGCCGAATTTTAGCTTTCTAGTATTAAGGACCTCGGAGCAAAGCCACGGACAGGCAGACAGGCGGAAATGGTGAAAGTTCCGGAACGAAACGGAAAGGGTTCCGTTTTTACTACGGAACCCTAAAAACCATTGACTCGATTTTATAAAACGTGTTGCATAGGATGTTGTTCTCGCGTCCTCATTTATGAGTGTAATATGTAGGATAATGCATTTATTTTTTCCTTTGTAGAAATGCAGTTTAATGTTTCCATCAGATTCCATCTACACGTGTTCATGATTCATTCTAAAACTGGATTCTAAAATAATAAGGTGCAAGTAAAGCAAAGAAAATTGTGTATTTTTTAGGTATACGACTGCCTAATGGTAAAAAGAAAGTTCGTATTTCCTCGCAATTTACATTATATTTTCGTATGTATATAACCGTCTAAGTATATTTTCACAAATACGTGTGATTGACGCGTTAAAACTCATAGCTGTGGCGGATTTAACACAAGTGCTGCCCTAGGCCCTAATATATAGGCCGCCTCTAGTTTAAAAGTAAAAGTCATCACACTATATTAGATATACCAATTGACATAAAAAAAATTGACACTCATCGTTTCCTATCGTAGATATTCCAATTTAGCTAAAAAAGGTCGTCCGCCCCATATCCAATAGTGACGCCCTTAAAAATGCGCTGCCCTAGAACCGGGCCTTACGGGTCTAGGTATGGGTAAATCCGCTACCGACTCATAGTATTAATACGGATTTAATTGTTATTGCAATCAAATAACCAGCCAAAGAGATTTTTAAAAAGAAAAAAGGGTAATTCGTAAAAGGCACTGAATAGTTAATTTGTAAAAATCGTGTTCATTCGTTGTGGCGGATTGTCTTTTGGGAGCGCCGCCGCCGCTCGTTTATCAGGCCGACAACATCGTGTCTCTATCGCTTGCGTGCCGAACGAATCCCCTGAGACTATGATTAGCCGGATTTTTAAATAAAAAATATAACAATATGTAGTCTAATGCTGCTTATAGTGATTTTTTTTATTTTAATGACGATTATACTAATTATAGCATTCATGAAATTTTATTTGAAGTTACTAATTCAACGAAAAAGCTTATGTTTTTCTGTTTAAACACAGGTAAGCCTTTTGAAAAGAACAATTCCGCTACACAATTTAAACTCAGATTATAAGATTTAAACATTAACTATTCACGCAGCGTGCACTGTGGAGTGTGGAAGTTCTCAAGCGGTACAATTTTCCGCCTTAGCTATTTTGCTCTTCAGTTCGTTAGATTATAAGTACAATATTAGCTTAGCATAACAAATTAAATTAATTGATCAATTTTTTTTTAAACTTTAACAAAAAATTAAATTAATTGGTCATTATAATTTTTCGATTTTCAATAATTACATTATTGGACTTAGACAACTAGACAGACATAAAGACATAGAGTTATATTTTAAATACTTTACGTATTTTTTGTCCAAGTAGGAAGCAAAGCTTAATCAATGCCTAACTATAAAATGACTTCATTATTAGTAGGTAGGTATAAATTGAAAGTGTACTAGTGAGCTTTGTATTTAAAAATCGTTAATAACATTTAATTACAAGATCTACTTAAAGTCTATCTATTAAGTTGTTCTTAAAGCTTCTCTAAGCTTAAAAAAAACTTTTCAAGTAGTAGGATAACTTAAATGTAATAGTTCACGGCCTTGAGTTCAGTCACGTTAAAGAAATCGTTGATATTACGGGCATGGAGTAAAACTAAGTAAAGATAGAGGCGTAGCGGGGTGCAAGGACGCGGGGCGAGGCGCGGCGAACCCTCAGTGCCACGGAGGCTGCAGGCGACGACGCCGCCCGCCCTGCGCCGCGTTCACAACCTGTCATAACAATTCTACACTATACTAATATTTTTATTATTGACATATTTATTATTTGATTGAATCGGATTTGCAAGATATATTATTCTCGGAATATAACTGTGCAAACAACATTCGGTGATCCTTTATTCCGTAAGATTAGAATACGTATTATCCTTTTAGTTGAATCCTCTACATAAGTTTCAGCCATTTATATGAACATTTTCTATTATTATAATTAGAATTCTTACAATATTTTTTAAAAATATTCTTTGAAATATATTTATGCGTAACTAACAATATAATAACATAAAGCTTTAGTAGGTATATTACGATGAATTTCTGTTAGTGTAACTTCTATTTACATTAGTGCTTATTTATTTTTGCTATATTTTTAGTTTTTGTTTCGTTCGCTTATGTACATATTTTTTAATATAAAAGTATTTTTCAAATATGTAGCATTTATTTTTATTATCCATCAATCGTGTGTTTGTCGGTCGTTTTTTATTTAAATAATTTTGTCTTAGTGAAATAATTATATTATTCTATAAAATATTCATATAATATTATATATATAAAGTATATTTTTCGTTTTTATACTAATTTGAAGAAGATCAACACTCAGATAGATGGCTCTACAAATTTCCAATTATAGATGTTTTGACACAAAAGTGGGTTCCTTCACGGTATTGACGATGAAAGCCTTCGGGACACCTTTTAAGTACTCGTTATAAGGACCCTTATCTATACACGAAAAAAAAAAAACGTTTCGACTTTTTTGTTACTTCACTCATTATGATTTTAAAGGACCAGTGTAAATGTCAACGATTATATCCCATTCATACATAAAATTGTAACACTTGCACCCATTTGTACCCACAACATAACGTATTATATGGAATTGTTTTGGCAGGAGATGCTGTCCACCGTTTACCATTGAACCAGTGCCAAATAAACCAACGACGTTAAAAAATGCTGTAATGACCAATACGTGCTTTAGATATACAGACATGGTTTACACGATGAATATTGTGCCAATCTTGTTATTATTTTTTTCTATTATCGGAACTTGTTTATGTGACGTAAAACTAAATTTGACCAGGGAAATTAATGAGACATCTACATCATCAACTCCTACCACAACATTGTTAACTACCGAACTTCCACCCTCTACAAAGGCTAGTTTAAAGCCATTACAAACCACAGTGGCTCAAAGTACAGCTACTCTAACAACAAAAGAGAGCGCTAAAACAACTAGCAGGATCGTTACTACCGAGAGCCCGACTACGGTTCGCAAAGTAACGACTCAAGTGTATGGAAGCACAAAAGGCTCGGTAAAAACTGCAAGAAGGCAAAAGTTAAACACTACATCTAGTGCACTTGTGAGTGCAGTACATTCTTCAACGCGTTTACAAGATCGCTTGGGGGCTTTAGACTGTGATCTACCCGTACTACCGCGAGAGTCGCGTCTCTGGCGAGGAAACGAGACGCACGAGCTTAATTTACCGGTCACGGTAAGTTTTTAAAAGTTTTTCTTTTTATTTATTTTTTTTTTTAGAAAATATGGTAGAGAAATAGACGACATTCCTGCAAATAGCATACCTCTAGAACAAAAGGGAGTCAAAACTTGTTTATTTATTATTCCGTGTTATTCCATACGCGGGGAAATAATATTAAACTTTAACATCAAATCAAAAATTCGCGACACAGCGGGATTCGAACCCGCACCTTCTGGCAGAAGAATATTATTTCCCCACGGGATTTAACTCAAAAACTGCAAACATTCCAGTATTGTAATGTATCTTAAAGCAATAGGCTAAATGTTATTTCAGAATTTTGATAACTTTTGAGTTATCTCCCTTTAGATCTGATGGTGCGATGAGGGTCATTACTGATTGCCCTCGTATATAGGACTATTTCAATAAAGTTACATCGAATTACTTTTTATATGAAATCGAAATTTGTATGACATCCGTTCATTCAGCCATCCTTCCTTATAAATCTTTTATAATACGCTGATGATAGAAAGAAAAGAAGATTTTTCGTATGTTATTTTGCGTTTAACATAAAAATATTTTAATGTTAACGTAACTTCTCTATTATATCAGAAATTTATACCTAGAAGCTTCTAAAAGGAAACAAGAAAGCATATAAATATTAGATCAGAATATATTTTTCTGGTTCCATAACTTTAATAGTGAATGCGCAGCGAGGGCAAACACATAAGCCGTAAATCGTTCCAGCGAAAAAGAAACGCAAAAAAGGTTTTCTGCTTGAATAATTTATGTCAATTCATTACTTTCTATAAAAACAAAATCGTCTGTCCTACTTTCATTTCATAATCCTAAGATTCAGAACATGCAATCAGCATATAGGTAACTATTAGAACTTTTTTCATTAGCTAATTCCAATGTTTTCCTAATATTGTAATCGGTATGTACATTCAAATTCAGTAGGTACATAATTACTTCAAAAATTACCTTGTATTGTATTGTATTTAAACTTTAAATATTTTATCCGATTTTATGATTACAAGTTCTTACAACATTATTATTATGTGAGCGGTATTATCGAATCCAGTAACTGTAACCTAGTATTAGATCAATATTTGTAAACTATTACAAATACTGACCTAATACATATTACATTTTTATGTATTATTTTTTTATAATATTATGATATATAAATTTTATAATTTAAAATAGTAGTTACACGCTTCAGGCACTAGTGCGCTATAAAAGAAATTAACATTGAACTTTAGCATTCTAGCTAGGGACAGACCATAAATAACATTATGCTGCCTACGCTTTTATTGGCCTTTTTAAATAGAATTGCATACAAGTTACAGTAGCTATATAATATAGATGCTTTCATAAGCGTGAGTGGCTTTACATTCGCATATAGAGTAGCAAATAAAAAAGCTCTAGAAACCTCTAAAAGAACATTATGTTTAATAATTACAATAGTTAAGTTTATCATGACAATTAATATACGTATAATTTTGCCGTATGGATCTCGGAGGAATGTATGGGCGGTCGCGGTGGAGGCGAAGAGGATTGTTCCCCGGTGATCTTGTCATGGGAGGGGTCCGCTGATATTCAGAGTGGAGATATTCTTATCGTCCGCATCGCGTACTTTACTCCGGTTGACACTGTGGTTCACGTCGATGGTGCGAACGAAACTACTGACACGAACTCTTCACACAACGGGGACAGGTGGGTTGTTACATATAAATAGCGTATCTACACGAGCTACTAGGGATTATTCAGTGACCCATAACGGTCGCACGATGCTTTGAAGGTTCATTAGAATGCAAGCACATTAAAATAGGGACGCTGTTCAGTTTTATTGCTTTGTAAACTGTCAGTATTGTCATCTATTTTTATTTTTTTATAGATCTCACAACTCAATACTTCAACCTGCAGTGTATCAGGTAACGCGACAAGGCCATGAGCACTGTGACGTGTCAGACGGGATGTTACTTGACATTACACCCCTTGATGAAAAGTCGGCGAAAATTTTTACACTATACGACAAGGATCTCACAGAAGGCGTTAATTTATTAATAGGTGATAAAACTTGACCCTAAGAAGTATTTATTATTATTATGTGCAAAATTACCATATTTTATTATTTTATTTTATGACTCTCTTGAAATATATTAACATAAACGACAAAACCGGAATAAATAGAAACGTTTTATTAGTCGGAATATATTACATATGTACCTATTATGAGGACAGTACAGTTAAACATTTTAATATTTTGTAATAGGGCTATAATTATCATGGTCTGTATAATAACAAGATAACAATTGGAATTATACAAAACTTGTATTATAATTTATTACACGTTTTATGTCTATTTCTTACCTCATAAGCGTGTCACCGGTGATCATCAAAAAATAATTTAATATTTTTATTTACAGTTGTGTCTGAGAACTGGGGTTCCCAATGCATTCGTTTAAAAGTGACCGTAAAATCGGATAACTGTGGCGAGTTCCAGGACTGTTCTGGGAAAGGAGTGTGCTACACTAATGTTTCGATGGTACGCCAATAAATAACAAGAATTTGTCCTTGCTCTAATATAAGATAATGTGAATTATTTGCGTGTCACAGGAAGGCTACGAGTGCCAGTGTTGTCAAGGATATGTCGGGCCGCATTGCGAGGACAGGGACGTGTGCTATCCATCACCGTGTTTGAATAATGGCATATGTGTCGACCTCACGCAACCTCTAAATGGCGCAAACTATCATTGCCTATGCCCCTACGGTAAATCCTTTCAGATAGCATCTTTTAATTATATGTTACACAACTGTTGTATTTCAATATCTTAAGAGTATTAATTTTTATTACATAACTCATATAATCATATTTTTATATGGACAATTTGCTTTTCCCTACTAATGTTTTATTAACGTAAAGTGCCTATACTTTTATGGGATTAAACCGCTTTGATTTCATCCGAGTGTATCTAAAAAGCAATTAGGGGAGAGCATCATTTTGGTTGATTGCGACGCTTAAGTACAAATTATAACCCTTTGAAATGGTTCCACTCCTTATAACTGTTGGGATATACAATATTTTAGAAGGTATGTTTATAATTTTGATATACTTAGATAATTTTAAATATTCGACATCAAAGTTAAATAAAATGAAATAAGGTAGGTGCTTAATTTGATTTTGATGTATACTGTTTATAATCATACAGTATTTTTATAGGATTACTCTTATTGCAGTCTCTATAAATGTGGTTTTGTTTGGATAAAAAAATGTTGTTATACGTGACGCAAGGTTACATACATAATTGAAAATTGTTGTTAAAAATCTTTTAATTATCTGTAACTGAAATGTGAAGGTAATTATGACGAATATCGCTTTTAACACTCAGTTTTAAATAAAAATATATTAAATCTTACGGTTAATTAAGCCTCGTTGTGACGTAATCGGGAGCTGTACGCATAATGCGTCGTTGCGTAACCGTGTAGGCAATTACCTACGCGGTACCCTTTAAAGGTTTATGTGAATTTAAATAACGCCGATAAATTTATTTTTGTCCATATTAAGCGGATCGTTAATTTCATCAATTAATCCCGGGATCACATTAGCTTTAATTATACCTAATTTATTGTATCTCCTATGTTTTTTGCTGTGATTGCAAAATTAAGAAGTAAATTTATATTCTCCGTTTTTCGTAATATATTTTGTAATTAAGGCGATATTAAAGGTATGATTTGGTTCATTATTATTTATTTAAAAATATAACAAAACAGGTTTCACGGGAAGAAAGTGCGAAAAGGATCCATGTTATTCATCTCCTTGTATCAATGGGGGAACGTGCATGAGTATGGCGTTGAACGGTTCGACCACTTTCCACTGCGCATGCCCGGACCGCTGGACGGGGTCCAACTGCGAGCTTCCCGTTACCGGCGGCGCGTGCGCATCTAACCCCTGCGTCAAGGGAATCTGCGTGGAGCAAATTGATAACGAAATAGATGGACAGAAATATCGCTGCTTTTGTAAACCAGGTAAGTTCCGAAATTTAAAAGTTTGGTTGTATTTTTACATTTTAAGCTGAAGGCACCAGATTGGATTTTTCTATTTTTCTCCTTAATACTCCGTTCATAACAATGATAAAATGAACAAACAAGAACCGTTAAAGATAATAATCGATGTTCGTAGGTGGGAAATAACCATATCTGAATATATATGCAGGTAAGTATGTCTATGGAACTCTATCTAGGTACTGTATCTTTTTATTGTGACATCAAAGTTGATTACGAATTACCTAAATGTTAATTTAGCCTATACCTACCTTTTTGATATCTACCTTTGTAAAAATATTATTTAAAAATTATAGATAAATACTTATAATATAATAAAAAATTTCACACGGTAAACGGACGAATTGTATTATAAAATTACCAGAAGCTACCCGTGGATTTACTCACGTATAGTATGGGCACAAGTAGGTATTTACCCTTTTTACGCCCTTAGGGGTATAATGTCGTAAAATCCTTCATACAACAAAAGGAACATTCATTTATGCCACATTTCAAGACGATCCCAATTCAATCCGAGCTTGTCAGTTATGTTCATTCAGATTACTACCTTAAAGCCCTTTTCTGCTTTAAATTCGTATGGTACGAATCTATTGTCTCTACTTCTCGTTTAGAAGTAAAAATATTTATCTTTATTACCGAAAAATAAATAAAGAAGAACAAATAAATAAATAAAGAATAAAGAAATAGAGAAGAAACTGTTGGATCTATTGAAGAAATTAATTATTTCATTTGTGTATAATTTATTATACTAAACTTCTTTTAATTAAAAGAATCAGGCTATTATAATTTTTCTAACTTTTGCATAAATAAAATCAAAATAAACATGCTTCAACGTCTGCATTTAAACTACTATTAAGATAATACAAGTCATTGGATGTAGGTAGGGCCGGGATATGACAGTGCAATAAGCAGTTCTAAACTTTGTCAATTATTGTAGAACAGTCTTGTTTACGAAGACCTCGGGGGCGCTATTATTCGGATGATTAATATGAAACGGTTTGAGAATTGGAAGGTTGCCTACTAGTCCTCAGATTTCTCCACATGTCATTAAACCTTTCCTTTCTTTTGAAGTTTTAAAGTGTTAATTTAGACAAAGATATTTCATGTTGGGCTAGGTTTTTGTACACTATATAGAAAAAATGATATGAAATCGAGCTCATGAATATCATATGAGCATTTTATATTTCTATATTTTATTTTCTATAAATAGTATACCAAGACCTAACCCTGGCTCCATACATTTCTCAAACATTTCTTTTATGAGTTATATCAACAAAAATGATTGATACATTTTTAAGTTAAAAACAGTTCTTAAATAATTTCTAAACGTACCTAGAGTTCAGAAATTATCCTCATAGTAGAGCGTAACTAACTTCGTGTAGTTATAATTTAATTTAGCATAAAACGCTAAAGTCGAATTAGAATAAATTAATATTCATTAAGAAACTAGAAGAAATATACATAGGTAATATATGGATCTATAGATTTGTTGACGTGGCTTTGCCGAATTTTCATAAATAGGTACTAAAGGCACTTTACGAATTGAGTAAAAAAATAAGTACCATTTTACTTATTGACAAGATATTTTTTTCATTAAGTTGTTTTCATCATCGCTAAACAGATTGGGGTGAATTAATCAAGACAACTGTTTTTTCGCTAGCAAGGAAAATTGGGGCAAACGAGGGCAAGCAGTCACTCGGGCTGAATACGTAAAAGCTTTATAGAAAAATATCGAAGTAGTTTATCTCAATCTTTTTTCCTTATTTCACTCATCACTTGTAGGTTTTTTAAGTTAGTAAAATGTAACAATCTTTTTAAAAATAGCGTGTGTTTCATAAAAAACAAATGAGAAATTAACATATTTTCTCATATGACGGAAATAGTTCTTTTGCAATGTAAATTAACTTGAGATTAATCTAATCGAGTGTTCCATAAAAGTGCTAGATATGAACCAAGTCGACGATACTATAAATAGTCTTATGACGTCCTACTAATGAGAAAATTGACCTTATATCGTCCGCTAGTTATTATCTCAATTTTATGGTGAAATAATTTTAGAAAATTATTTATAAACATTATTCCTATCATAATATTTATTGTCTTAAGGAATGATATTTAAGAAACAACTATAGGTAGGAGGAGTATAGACTATATATTCGACCATTAAACTTTAATCAGGTGGAAACGACAATGCCACACGGATTAATTTTATTATAGGTATATATTATAAAATAAACACATAGTTCAATAATGTATTATTTATCTATTTATAAAATTTATTTTAATAATACATTAACAATAACACTTTTCTTTATAACGAGATTTAATGTTATTATTTTCGGTTGTCTCTGAACAACATAAAAGGAAATTCTTTCGAATAAAACATCTAAAACAGCATTTGATTTCCACCGTCCAATATTCTGTTCACCCGCGATAAATCGATATGAAGCTTTCTTATTGTGTTTTGGCATATTGCCAATTTTTAACTCTCATCCGTAGTATTTGAGTAGCTTCAAAATTTACGATACATTATTTAAAAATGCTGTTTGCAACAATGAAGTAGGTATATTTTGAACTGCCAAACAAATTAAGTAAGTAAGGCTTATAAAACGGCATAACGCCTTAAGCCTTGAGCTTAAGAAACTTAGCACTCAACAATTTACTAAATAAAATGTTGAATGCTAATTTTTTTGGAAGTGTTCTTAAGAATAACATAATCAAGTATGATTTAAAAAAGTACAAAGTATGGGAATAACTTCAATAAAATACATACATTGATGAAAGAAATAGCGTTGTGATATCCTACCTTCATTTGATTATCATACAAAATGCTGGGACATTTTATCAAAGGAGCTATTCTTAATGTAAAAGAAGAGTCCTATTTTATCATAACCACGTTTCTCGGTTTTCTATCCGGTGTCTTTTTATTATTCTAGCCCGGTTTTGACACATTACTGATTTTTACGTAAAGCGAGTGCCATCTCGGTAATCCAGAGGACCAGGCAATATCTATTTAAACCACAATATTTTACCTAATAAGAGTAACAATCTAAGAGTACTAAGAGTAAAAAGAACGACGTAGAGATTGTGATAACTTGTAATATCGAGACATGATGGGAAAACATGTAAGCATAAACATCATCACGTAAAAACAAATATCAGCTCAAATAGAAATATCTGCCCGGTATGGATATTGAACCTGCCATCGCCGACGTTAAAGGAACATTCAGTACCCCTACAACAGAGCTGTCATCAAAGAAAGAGTCCTATACGATGAAATTTATAGCTAAGCTTTCAGTCTCCCTTTCCGATTTTAGCTTTGCAATTCTATCGTAATGTGTTTACACAGAGCGCCTTTACGGGCTTCTGTATTAAGCCGCGTCACCCGAGCGCCGTATCAAGTCTCAAGTTTTACTTACTGTTTAGGCATTTGCCCCGTTTAGTGAAATACTGTCTTCTCTTTGTAACATTTTAGGCTTCTTTCTTGATAAGTCATTCTATCGATTTTCTAATTTTTATTGGTTTACTTATTTAATAGGAATAATGATGGTTACATTTTATTTTAGAAATACTGATTTAACATTTTATTATCAAGTATTTGGAAAAGTCAATAAAGTCAATTTAAATGTGTTGATTTTAAATCTCGTATATAGGCTGGCTGGACCGGGGCAAAAAGGACATAATATAGATGTATTTCATGCAGTGAGTGAGAGAGCTAAAAGTTTTATCACTCTCCTCATCCTTTCTCTTACTTATTATTTCGTAGCTTTTGCTAAATCTAGTTTTAGACTCTTAACATATAAAAGTCAAGCTAGTTGTAGATTCCCGTTAAAATTTTTATCATCACAATGTTTTTCTCTTCATCTCTTCCATTTGATAATAACTCTCATCTCAAAGCGTAGTATGTATTTAGGATACACAGGCGACCAGTGCGAGTTGGAGTACAACGAGTGCGAATCGTCACCGTGTGTGAACGGCGGTACGTGCACCGACCGCGTCGGCAGGTTCGAGTGCGCGTGTGGACGCGGATACGCCGGCGACACTTGCCAGCTGAAGGTAATATAAACGTGTATTTGATATAATTGTTATCTATACAGGGTCAATACATGTTATGTGTTTTAATTGAAACTGTTTAAACGAAATACAATTTCAAGGCCATACACAAAGAATTATCTCAATCGGATCAGTAGTTTAGTCTCTAGACAGTTTTTAAGTTTCAGCTCAGTTTTCACATGATGTATACCTATATTTTCTAACAACGAATGCACCTAACTACTAGAAACAAGGTATGAAGATGATTTACAGGCTGTTTGCATTTTATTTCGACAATTGAGCCATTTAATTTCTTAGAATAAAGTTTTTTCGTATTTTTCGTAGTATTTATGTTTCTACTGGTTCAAAATGTTTCTGAGTAGGAATAATATACGTAGTTACAATTAGTACCCTTAGTCCGCATTGACCCTGTATAATCCTAATACAAGCCTATGTTTATCAGTGATAATGTAGCAGTACAATGTTTGAAGAATGTTTCAAATCGGCTCAGTAGTTTTTGAGTTTATTCGTTACATACATACATGCACATAATATATGCATACATTAATACATTGCATATTCCACTTTACAATAAAAGTAAAGATATAGATTTGAAAATAACTTATCGATTAATTTGATCTTTTGGGTTCATTGATGATACCCATGTTGAAAGCTACGAGTACGTTACTTGAGCACCATTCCTGCGGGAAATTTCAAATATTTACCTAGATATTTGCTCAATTAGTTGTAATCAAAAAAGACATTTAAGTATTCAGCTATTTAGACATGTTCTATGTTACGTTTTTAAGTTTCAGCTCAGTTTTCACATGATGTATATTTTCTAACAACGAATGCACCGAACTACTAGACACAAGGTATGAAGATGATTTACAGGGTGTTTGCATTTTATTTCGACCATTAAGCTATTTAATTTGTTAGAAAAAAGTTTTTTCGTATTTTTCGTAGTATTTATTTTTCTACTGGTTCAAAGTGT
>DVVJ01000993.1:0-12597 GCA_018234505.1 Junonia neildi neildi | reverse complement strand
ACACAAATTTCATTGAAAATTGTTAAGATAAACATGTTAGTTGTTAAGAATTAAGTTAATTTTAAAGATTATACATAATATTGAATATCTGCATATTATGATGGAAACTACGGAACCATTCATGCGCGTGGCTCGACACGCACTTGGCCAGTTATTTTGTGCTATCACATCAAAACGATTGAAGCAATTTGGCTAAAAGTTGTTGGCTTATTGGAATTATCCCAAAAAATTCAAAGATCCATAGCTCCAAAGATCAATGGGCGCGGCCGCAGTTGCGAGCAACAGCTAGCCTTTACTAAACCTTAAACGACAAATTCCTCAGCCTTACTCACAAGCACCAATCCTGAAATCCAAATCAATGACTCAAGTTCAAAACATTCATCACATTTTACTTCCAGGCATACGCTGTCATACACCAAAACGACTAGACAGCCTTGGGCACAATTACTTTCTATTGTCTTGTGACCTCTGCTATAATTCGTACGGAAACGGCGTAAAAATGCTTTAAAGTTAAAATATTCTTTGTTAAATCGGATGTGGTTGGAACCCGTAGATCCGTTTGAGTGGCATTGATCGAATAGCTTTGAAATTTTACGTTTTGGCTAATAATTTAATTATTTTAGTCTTCTTTTGCTAATTAATTGTTTAAGATACAATATTAAGTCCATAACATAACTAATAAGACTGCAACAATTTGAGGTAAGTAACTTATTTCTTCGAATCATTTTATTTTTCGGATTTTTTTAATTTCTCGTTGTATTTTTAATGCGAGTTCATTTTTGCTAAAATGTTTTAGGTTTTCTTTGTACTAAAGTTTGCAGACTACCTATTATGTTCTGAATAATAGTTAACTAGAGGAGAATTCTTTTAAAGTAATTACTTTGTATATTATGTAATACTTAAAATAATATGCTTCTTCTCACACTTCTCACCTCACCTCACCTTTATAAAATAAAACAAACAAAATCAGGAATCATGTTTATTTATTTATCTCAATAAAATAAGTCACAATTAATAAATAAACTCTATAATTAGACACGTATCTATCGCTATGGTATATTTTATCATATTTAAGAATAGAAACATTTTTCGATTCAAGCAATCATTGACGAGTAAAAGGAAAATGCGAAAATTTAATCATCAATTAAGACCAAGAGCTATCAATGCTGAAAAAACATATCATTTTAGAAAGTTTCATTTTACGACATGTACCATATTATGCCCAAAACAATAGCTTATCTAAACGGCAACAGTCATTGTCTTACGATATCAAAATGTATTAAATATTCGTAATTAGTTTCATGTTAGTACGATAGCAAAAGACGTCCAATTAAGACCACAATACGGTATGCCAAAATGATCCTTGCCAAATTAACATATTTAAAACGCTGCTAGCTCTTAAACTAAAGCATTGCCATATGGTCTACTAAATTTTATTTATTATCTATATCTAAAGTCCGATTTTGGAAAAAAAATATTATTTTAAAATTACTGAATCGAAAAACGTTTCACAACATCAGATCTTTTAAACTATTACTTTGAAATGTTTGTGACGACGAAATACGTTGAAAATTCTTTTTATAGCACATAGTTATATCCTATAAAGCCTTAAATTGAAGACGTACAATATTTTAGAAGTATACTAACATTTGCCACACAATTTTCCTAATGTATCCAATTGGAAAGAAAACGTTTTTTTTTTTTAATTTTACGACAATTTAAGCAAAAGCTTAATAATTAACATTCACTAAGACAAATAAATTTAAAGATAAAATTACCTTAATAGGACGAAGTATGAACGAAATGAAAATTTATATTTTCATTTTCTTTTTAATAAAGTCTAACATTTAGAGTTGTAACGGTATTTATCTGATATCCGGCCTGTCATTCTTGCTATTGTGTCTAACAACATACACAATTCGTTTCTAATACCTGAATGTAAGTTTACAAACAGTTTTGTCTTTGCGTTTTTTGTACATACGCTTGTGCAGCGCGTGTAAGTCACATAAAAACTTAAAAATCTCTCAATCCATTTAAATATATATTTTTTTATTTATCTCAATACTTGAGAGTTTGTAAAATAAAGAAAGTTGTATAAACTTCAATGAATATTTCAAATTGTCAAGTTTAGAATGTCTGCCATTATTTTAAATTTTTGGTGGTATAAAGTTCACCAGTTCGTCTAGGAATAGATATATAAAATTTGCTAATATATATTTTTAACCTACATTTTGACGTTAACTATCAACATTCCTACCGAGTTAAACTCACACTCAGGATACACATATACAATCTATTCGGAAACCGGATATCCGGGACCTTTATCCGTTACATATAATATTTCTAATCGGTGACACGTAGATACGACACTATCTTACGAACATCAATACTTTAATACTAACACGACATATATTTTAACAGCATTTAGTTAAATGTAATAACTGTAACAGAGTATATCATAAAATTGCATTTTTTTAAAAACTCATAATAAATTATGAGTACCTATAGGAGAAACAAATACAGTAGTATAAATAAATATTAAGCTCCAATTTTGTTATAGGTATCATTTGAAGCATTTTTACTGTTATATTTTTCTGTAAAATTACTTTTAATGTCACTTAAGAATTTTCTTAAATTCTGCGTTTTTTTATAATTTATTTCATTTCAGTTATTACATTTAACTAGTGCCGTTCCTAACAAATATCGACATAATTTAATATTAACATCAAATAAATCTTTCGCATAAACATTTGTAATGGTTTGTCCTATGGCAAATAAAACGTATTTTTTTAATTGTATAACAATTTATGGATACGAAATTAATTTGTTTTTTTGGTACATTGAATACTTTTAAGTAATCTTTAGGTACACTGTATTATCATTTAGATTTAATTTAACATATATGTTATATGAAAACCACAAATCGTGGTTATTTCGATAATATTGTCTGCAGCTTGTCTATTAATGGCTACAATAGCCACGTCATTTTGATTAGAACTTTAAACAATGGAATCTAAAAATAGTCTTAAACTGTTGTTTGTATAGTAGAAAGAAGGCTACAGACAATATTATTATTTAATTTCAAAAGTATGTGTACAAAACATACATAAAATGATCTGAACAATTTAACACACAGAAGTGTACATTTATTTGCAATTCAAAACATCAAAGAAAAAGAAACTTAGTATTTTTTATATTTTTCAACTGCACAAATTCAAGTTTTGGAAAGACAATGCGAAAAACGATTTCGAAGCAAACCTCATTTAAATCTATAAAAACACGAGTATAATTTGCATTCATATTCGAATTAAACTAAGCTAAATATAATCGTAAATTCAACCGAATACCAAGCAAAACTCAACATAACTACGTAACGTAACATAAAATCACATAAATTAATCACAAAAAAAAACTTAACGATTTCTACATACGAAAAAATCAACGTTTGCGACAGACCAGGAAACTTTAGATATATAAATAAATGCTTAGTTAAAAAGTTACATTTATCCCTGGACTGAATATTTTGTATTTAAATCAGTATATTATAAATATAAGCGAAAGATGTTAAAAACGTGTTTTTATAACATACGTAATAGATTTTACAGAATATATTTTTATATGAACGTTAAAATATATCTAAGATAGGTTTTTATTTATATTTACTATTATTATATTATTTTATACGTATCAGGGGCATTATTAATAAACATTTAGGATTTTAATCTATCTCGTTTTTCGCTGAATAAAATCTATATGAAGAAAAGAGACAAACATATTCCTAAACGTTTATAAAAAAGCCGAGAATGTTACAATTAAATATTCCATATTAACCCGTAAATACTTTTTAATATTAAAAAATAACCACAGAAAATGAGTCACAACTTACAAACGAAAGTGAGTTTAGAATGATGATATCAAGTAAAATTCATAGAAAAATAGTTTTATAACGATCGAAATAAGGAAGAAAGTCACAAAATATTTAGCACACGATAAAGCAGTCGGTATTCAGTCTAAAATGAAAGAAATGCAAATTCCCTGTTTGATCCAATTAATGAAATGAGTCAATAGAAAACGGGATATTTTTAGTAAAAAATCAATATATATTTTTTGAAATTCTTGTTAAACAATTAATGAAGAAATTATTTTATATGAATATAAAGGAGACTGTATGATCGGCGCGTTTATGTTCTCTTTATTCAAGTAACTTTATAAATGCTTTAGAAAATTTTCGAAAATAATTCCGTCTTATTTTGGTCACAGAGTAAAAATTAACCATAAATATGACAGGTAGGAATTAAATTTATGTTACAATAGGTATATACAACCGTTATTTTGCTACTATATTTCAGTATACTATAAGAGATCGTTCAAGTATTACGCAAGAATTCAAAAATTAAAGTTTAGAAAAATAAAATAACCATAGAACTTTAAAAAAAAAAGTATCAAAAAGGTTGAAATTAGAAATAATAACTGCAAATAAATTTTAAAATTTTATAGGAAAAAAAGCTGTACTTTTTATCCCAACTATGCTTACGTAATATTAGAATAGCTTTTTAATTTTTTTTATTTATAGCGTTAATTTAGAATGATATCTTATATAGATGATCAAATGTTTGTATGACTTTCTACATACAAAATGTATGAATAATATCGGATACAAGGAATGAACGGTGTATGAGTACGAAATTAAAAAGACTAGAATAAAATGTATGCTGTTTCCATGAACAGTCCGGGATATGTCATACCTTAGTGTTGTATCACACTTGATGGAAAACGCTACTATTATAACATTCTATATTTCTTATTAGTTACATGTTTAATAGATGTGTTATGGTTTAATTTTAATAAGATTTTCGTTTTTCACAGTATTATTAAACAAATGTTACACTCCGATAAGGATGTCCTCAAAAGATGTACAGCAGTCAGTTGCACAGCCTTGTATGATACAATGAAATGTATATTGGTTTCGCAAATCAAATTAAAACAATTTTGTCATTACCTATAATAGAATTGTATAGAGTAACATTTAATTGTATTAAATACGATTTTAACACGAATACCTATGTCTTCTTTTTATATCTTGTTTCAATTAAGTCGCGTAAACGCATCAAGTGTGAAACTGCACTTACAACGTCTGTCAATATTTATGATATATAAATAATATACCTGAATTTCTCTACAATCGTCTAAGGTACCATGTTGAGTATATTCCTGTGTTCCAACGATTCCTTCAGCGCGTAGAACAGTTGCAATTGTTGTTCCGGCTTCAGGTTATACACCTTTGGTGAAACAGATAAAATATAAATTTATTAAAAAATACTGAATACAAAAATGTGAAAACGTTTGGTGCCAAGTAACCATCCATACCATTTCTTAATAACTGTTTTACACTGTATTTCTTACAACTAAGACGAATATAACACAGCCTGTACATATCCCACTGCTGGGCATAGACCTCTTCTCATATTAGGGAGAAAGTATGGAGCTTAATCCACCACGCTGCTCCACTGCAGATTGGTGGATATACATGTGTCAGATTTTCTTCCGGCACATGCAGGTTGCCTCACGATGTTTTCCTTCACCGCCGAGCTCGAGACGAATTTAAACACAAATTTAGCACTTGAAAATCCAGCCGTGCTAGCCAGGGTTTGAACCCGTGACCTTTGGTTAAGATCCATGTGTTCGCACCACTAGGCCATCTCGGCTCAAACAAACAAGTGATATTGTATATTAGTTTACTTTAAATATTTTCCATACCATTATTTTTATGGCAATGGCACAGGAAAGACGAAGGTAAATACCCAGCTCCCAGGTCTAGAAACAAATATTTGTACAAATAGCTCGAAATTAAAAATTTAATCTGTAAGCTATGGTAACCAAAACCAAATTGTTACCATTACACCAGAATGGGCATACAAGTAGCCAAAAAAATCCACAATAGCATAGCCTAAAAATCAATAGTCAGAAAGCTGTGTTATACTAATAGTAAGAACATTTTTTTTTCAGAACCAACTGCACTGTTTCCGATGATGTAATTTGCTTGGGGAAGCGAAAGTTTTTGAAGAAAGTGCGTTGTTCCTGGACATCGGGGACTAGATGGGGCACTGCACTCATTCTCGCGTTAACTCTCGGTGGCTTTGGTGCTGACAGATTCTACCTCGGACACTGGCAGGAGGGCATCGGGAAACTTTTCAGTTTCGGAGGATTAGGCGTTTGGACTCTAGTAGATGCTCTCCTTATCGGTATTCACCATCTTGGCCCTGCTGATGGATCTGTTTATATTTAAATTTTTAGCCTAAAATAGTAAATTTATGTTTTAATTTAATAATATAATTTAATAAAGTATTATGAGTTATGTGTATTTGTTTTTATTTCATAATTATCATTTTTATATGACAAAAAATATGAAGTTCTTGAATATGAAGTTTCATTGTAATGTAATTTTATTTCTAAATAATAAAGAATTAACTTATATAATGTAAATTAAAGCGAATTAAAAAAAACTTATGAAACTACCCTCTTTATTAATTGAATTTAATTAATAACTAGCACCAAACATGGCAAAAAGGTTTCACCCATCAAATTAATTATTTAATATATCATAATACTTTTAACCTTTATTTAAATGTCAATCTAAACTGTTATTTATCGTCAACTTCTTGTTTATTTATTTCGGCACCTTACAAAATTCACTGTTTCAATTGTAAAATTATCGTAGCAGTAACTGCATTCAAGTGAAATGTCTCACGCATTCTATGCAGATGCTTGGCAAAAATCAAAACGTCGTGATAGACTTTGGTATCAAGAAAATCTGATGCCCGCCTTGTTAGCGGCTAAAGAAAGACGGGCGCGGGAAATAGATGCATCAATTTCTCTTGCAGAAGAACTATTGCGGGTACTTTTTATCTATATTTTATAAGGAAAAATCAATATTCTTCCCGATCTACAGTGTAATTGGAAATTCAAACGACTAATTTCCATCTAGCCTAGCCTTTTCCCAAAAATATTTTTTAAATAATCTCTATTATATTTGAGTATGAGATACTTAGGTATCGTATTGAAATAGGTCTATGAAGAACCTATCATAAAGCCTACGCCTGTCCCTTTCCACGAGCTTGTACCGTCAGAAGACGATAGTCTGATGAAACCAATTGAACCAGAAGTGCTAAACCTTTTATACGGATGTACTGAAAAAGGCGCAGCGGAACAATATCTCAGAGCCAGATATAAAAAGGCACCGGAGGATAAGTATGTAAAATTTGATTTTTGAAATTATAGAAAGTAAGCTAATTGTAAGACAAAATAAACGCATACGACTACAGGTTGACGCAGTGGTTAATATAACTGATTAAAGGGCCAACAGTCGCGGGTTCAATGTTTGCTCACTAAAAACACCTGGCTCTATACCCTAGTTACAGATATGTATTGTGTTTAACAAATAACAACTCAACGGTTACGGGAACATGGGTTTGGTTATTTAAAATTAAAAGTACCATCAGATCCGTTGGTCACTGTTAAATTTGAGTCATTATTACGATGTAACTATTTTTAATTTTATAAAAATTACATCTTATCCATTTTAGGGTTTCTTCCCTCAAATCGGAGATAAAATTTTATAGGAACCAGTTTTTAAAATTATTTCATAGGTCCTGAAATTTCCTCAAAAGCCGGTCATTATGATCCCCTTAGGTTTTACTTTCGCCTGACGTCCAACTGGGATTACGGTTGGCAGCAGAAGCAGTCCCGCTTGAAGCCTCGCGACGTGAACCGCGGCCGCTGCGCCATCCTGCGCGACACCTTCTACCGCAAGAGCAACCTCGCGCCCGACCCGCCGCACTACCGCAGCCCCGCCGGCGGGGAATTCTCTATATGCAGCGAATACTCTTGCAACGCTAACTAAACCTTATTTTTATTCATTTTTATTAAGGGGAAATCGTCAAATAAAAAGGCAATATATAGCAAAAAACATATATTTTATAGTTTTATTATTTACAATAATTCAACTTTTATTTACATATTTAACAACAGCAAATGTACCCATTCGTTAAGGCCACATCTCACTGTTACAGGGAATTATTAAAATAAAAAATGTGTACAGATTATAGTCGTTTAATTTACAACATAACTGCCGCTGTCGGCGACTACGAGGTGACGCGTGCCAATGGACGGATCCCGGTACAACGGAAGCAGTCGTTCCCTACGCTACTATATAAAAATAATATAAGAATGGAAAGAAGTATTAACAGCTATTGTGACGAATCTAACATTAAGACAGATCCATCCATTGAGACGTCGATAACGAATACTCAATTACAACTAAAATTAATCAACCAGACGCATCTTCAACAACATTCTCACCCTAACGAGATACAAAAAAAAAATAATAAATATGAGACGTCTTTGTTCTTTCTCAAGTTCGTATTTGACACATAGTATGTACAATAATTATTAATTATATGCTATAAATCAGTCCATTGAATTTTGCAAAATCCACTTGTAATATTTTTTACTGATTGTTACAAAGTTGTGCAAAATGGGACACTATTTTGCTCTCCCTTCCATGTTGCATGTTTTAATGTTTAAATGATACAAAATCTCAATATGTATCTATTAATATATACTTTATAATCGAAAAAAAGAAAATAAATAAAGAAATAAAATGGTTTCATTGCTTAATAAAGATATCTAATAATAATAATTAAGAACCTAAATAAGACGCAATGAATTTTGATATAAATGAAAACTAAATAATACATTAAATAAATTAATCATTAATTATAAAAGTAATTAATTCAAAATTTTGATCTCGACAATTAAAATCGATTTTAGGCGAAAGTATCGTAAATTTCTGAAATGTCGTTATTTAAACAGCAGGCTTATTATTTTTACGACCTTGTTTTGTTTATATTCTGTTTTGATATGATTTTTATTGTCGCGTATATCAGTTAAAACCGATTAGCATCTTACAAAAAAATTAAAAATTAATTTTACATTTTACATCAATTTAATAGAATATTTGCCACACTGTGATTGGGACAAAAAATTTGTTGCAAGCTTAATTTGAAAGTTAGTGAAACAAAATAATATTATTACTTAATCAACTTTGACTTGTCTTGGAATTTGTCAATCGCTACATGGATTTGTCCCACTATTTCTTTAAAAATCATTAATTTTAAATGTCAGATCATTTTCCAACTTCAATCACCGATTTTTAAATGATATCTAATATTCAGGCCTCAGTCTAGCGATGCCACTAAATATAATTTTTAAGTGCAAATCACAACAGATAGTTGGTTTCAATAACGACTGTTATTATAGATTTACGTATAATAATTTGCGTCGTCATACAATAGTTAAGTAAAATAAATCACATAAATACATTCTGACCTATTTGTAGGAGAGCCAAACTTAATTATGAACAATCCTGTCAAAGAAAAAAGTACCTTATGTACATTTTTTTTTTAATAATTATTTTTGTGCAAAAAGTGATGTCTTTAACTATACAAAAAAGTAATACAAAAAATGCTTAAATTTGTTTTGTACATTTGGATTCATAAAAACGAGTTAACTTTTTTAAGTGAAATTGATTCTTTGCCTTTTCAATAATGACCTTCTTTACTAAGATTTGAAACTAGCAAAATGTTGGTTTATAAAATCTTCATAGAAAATGTACAAAAAATACTTTTTTCCTATGTTGCTTACACGCATGTATAGCGACAAATAACAACACTTTTCCAGAGATTTGAGACGTGAGCTACTTGGTACGGCCCATATATATGGAAGTGTCCAACACTCGCGATAATTCAGTGACGGTGACAAATACAAATGGTCAGTCACACTAGTGACAGTGGAGCGCATGAGACAGCCAGATACTTGTGTTTAGTCAGAGACATATTCTCACACAGACTGTTGACCTACCACTCACTCACACTAAAGGCCGATCACTATCGGAGATACACACACTATAGTGACCAGTGTCGTCATTTTTACCAACGGTGGTAGTAACTGTGGCGCAGACACTCGATCACTAATGTTCTATCGCTCGCGGTCGCTTACACAGTCGTTGCGTTGGCCAATGACGGCAGTCACATTCGCTGGGGGTAATGATAGTGGTGGTATAGGCTATCACAATTTTCTATCAGAGATGGTAAAGCTTATGGTCACACATATCACTGTGGCCAGTGACATTTGCTCTCCGGCGCTATAGAGGTAGGAGCAGTGGTGGTAATGCAAGTGAGTGTTTGTCACTAATGTTCTCTCATGTAATCAGACAGTGGTGCCATGAGCACTTGTTATGACCAATGTCGTCACACACCGTCGGTGGTAGTAATAGTGTTGGTGCATGCACCTAATCAATAATATTCTATCGAATACCATGACATTCAGTCAATCATCCACTCATGTGGTAACTCACTGGTGGTGGTAGTGACAGTGGTGTTTCAGGCACCCGATCACTAATGTTCTATCGCTCGACAGTTACGGTCACTCGCGCACCTGATCACTAACGGTTCTTCACTTATGATCACTCGCGCACTGGTGGTTCACCGACACAGTAGTGGTGCGGCGCCTACGTGGCGTGCGGCTGGGCGGGCGGCGGCGGCAGCGCGGGCGGCGGGCCGCTGGTCCAGTGCACGAGCGCGTGCTGCGGCAGCTGCGTCGCCTGGAAGTGGTCCTTGAGCAGCGCCTGCGAGAAGTTGCAGTGCATCTGGTACGCCTCGTTCTCGCGCTCCGTGTCGCCCGCCAGGCGGTACAGGTCTGGAATCAAATGACACGGTTTATTAACTTTATTTTGACTTGACAACGCCTAACGTCAGCCCTCAGTAATTCAACAAAAAAGTTGACGTCATTGTCCCATACTGCATGGTCAACTCAAGCGATTGGCTCAGTTTGATTCATGCTGCATCAACTAACGTAATGTTTGACGTTGTCACCTCAAACTACCTTCTATAAACCGACATTACAGACAACCAATTTTACTGTAATGTATTAATGTAAAATACTAATAAAACAATTGCTCTTGCAGCCTCAATCACTTGAATCATATCACTATATGACAGTACCGGTAACCAACAGTATCGGTTGGCGGGCGTCACCATGTTCACGCTCTATCGCTATATGACAGTATCGGTTACCCTTCAGTATGGCGGAGGCCCAGAGCTGCACGTGCACGTCGGGGATCTTGCTGGCGAGCTGCATGGCGGGCGTCACCATGTTCATGCTCTCGCGCGAGTTGTTGATGGAGAGGAAGATGTGTCCGAGCAGCACGAGCGAGCACGACGTCAGCCGGTTCAGGTCCTCCGCGTTCGCCATCTTCAGCGTCTCCCGGAGGTACCGCCTGTGGGGTAAATTATCATAATTATTACATCAGTTTTGATAAAAAAAAATATAAATGGATTCACATCACCGACATGCCCACAACTGAAAAAACATGCAGTGTGCATATCACGAGTCACGAGCGTTACGCGCCTTAGATATTTATTAGATAATGTTTCCTAGGTTAGCGTCACTAACATGCTGTTATATATATTTTAATTTTATAAGTTTATTTAATAAACCTGTAATTTTTTTCACTTTGCGATTTTGTGCTATCATATACAAGACAGTGTCAAAAAAATATAATTATAAATATTACAAAAACTTTGAGAGAAAACAGCGTAAAATATTTTGTTACTCACTTTGCTTCATTATACCGCGCTTGGAAGAATGCTTGCAGTCCTAATACGTAAAAAGAAGCGGCTCTCAGCCCGTGCGCGTACGCCGGTAACGCTTCGGGCCTCACCTATGAAATGAACACAATAAATAATAAATAACGCTTCACACTTAACGGCCCCCAGTAAGATATTGTGTCGTAAGTCCGGAACACATCCACAACACAAATATAAACACCCTGACCATCGATATCAACAATACAGATGTCTGTCATGAGCGGAGATCGAACCCGCGATCGTTAGCGCTTCAGTCACTTGCAGTGACCACTGTGCCAACCCTCTCGTCAATACTTAATAGAAAGTTATAATATATCGCAATAAACTCATTCTTTAATTAATTAATTATTTACATATAAATAAGTATATTTAATATGTATACCTGTTCCATTAGTTGTGCTAAGTCGTTGTCTCTTCGCCCTCGTAAATATACAATGGCTAAGTTTAGTTTCGCGAACATCCATAGGTCCCTTTCTTGTGACATCTGTTGAAATAAAATAAAACATATGTAACCACTTGTAGGTAAATTCATCTAATTTGAAATGTCTGAACACTAATCGAATTAGAACTTACGCATATCTGTCAAAGTGATCTCAACGCTGATAAGGTATCTTATTCATTTTTTTATTCTGATTTGGGTAATGTGCTTCATTAGCTTCAATTAATTAAGATCATTCAAGTTCCGTAAATCGGAATATACCATGGGAGAAACAAATTTTATTTTAATTTGGACTCTAACTTTACATTGTCAAATTTCGTGGCATTGAGTTAATTAGTTACGGCCTGATAATGGAACAAACAAACAAACTCAATTTTACATTTATAAGCAACAACTTCCACAATGACTCTATCAGTGACCTAGTGATTATTGTTTAAATTCACATAGCTCATA
>DVVJ01000992.1:0-12598 GCA_018234505.1 Junonia neildi neildi | reverse complement strand
TAAGATTGTTTGACAAGCACGATATGACGTCATCCATTTTGGGCACGTTACGTATCGTGACATAGAGAATACGGGCCCAGTACTACAGTCGAATAAATATTTGTTTATGACCTAGAGTTTGTTTCTATGAAACCGGTTCAGCTTTCAGGACAAGTGCTTCTCCAGGCGCGAGAGTGAGCTGTTGTCCGTCGATCACATCACTGAAACAATATTTAATATTAGAATATAATGAACAAGTATCTCTATACGTCAATTTGCCGTTTTAATTTTTTATGTTTTGTAGACATTTTAAGATATATTTTTTTAATTACGAAAAAATAAAAATCAATAGCATCAAATGTAATGGTAACAATGGAACTGTAAATTTAAATAGAGGCTTTCATATCCAATTCAAATCCAATCAAGTTTTGTTATTTTTCTAAAGCCTATACATGAATTTTGTACTTGACAGTGTTGGCGCAGTGGTCACTGCAACGGACTGAAGCGCTAACTCTCGCGGTTTCGATCCCCGCTCATGACAGACATCTGTATTGGTCTGTCAGACATCCGTCTGTCATGGTCTGGGTGTTTGTGTTTGTATTGTGTGTATGATCCGGACCCCGACACAAGATCCAATTATCTTACTGGGAGACCGTTGAGTGTGAATTAACTTTCAAAAATTTTGATTAGAAGAAAAAATAGATCTATGAAAAAAATAAACTGCTTTCGGTGAGAAATAAAATAATAAGGATTCTATAAAGATATTGATTTGTAATACATATTGAGGGCGCACTTATAATCTGGTAAAATATATATCAACCAACCCAGCAGTCCTATTAGAATGTACGCTTGAAATGTAAACAGTGGCTGGTAGCTGAAGATGCATGACCCTGTTCAGGGCTATGACGTCAGGAGTATCAGCCACGTTGAAGAGCAGCACGATGGTCTCATAGGTCCTCAAGTACCGCACCAGATACAGGGAGCGATTTGATAGAGCCCTGATGGCATATTCACCATGGGACAGTGCTCGCTGCTCTTTCCGTAAAGATGTTAGAGCTTGGTAAACCTGGAAAAGAAAAAGATCGGTGAATTATTACCTCATTCGTTTATTTAGGATATTGGCTATCCAATTTTAGAATTTTAGAGAAATCTGTTGAGTTGTAACTAAGAAGTTCCAAACATATCTACATATATACACATATGATTGCTTATAAACTATTACGTTGTCGTAATGTCGTTTTGATTACTAACTAAAACGTGTTACTCCCTTATTCACTTTTGATTTATCCTGTTTCTTTCTTACTACTCATGTTCATGAATGAATATTTTATGGCGCAATTATTTCCTCCTTAAATGGACTTTACCTTGAAATGACTGCGTGGATCCTCCTTCTGCTTAGCAAGATTAATCTCAGGGTAATCCTCGGCAACTGGCAACCATGTTCTGTTACCAGTTGAGAAGCCAGCGTTAGTTGAATTGTTCCAATGGAATGGTGTTCTCGCTGGATCTCTTGAATACAGGAGGTAAGTTTCGTTATCTCCTCGATTTATTGCCTCCACGTCAACTGTGTCTTCCCAGCTCACATAGCCATCTTTCATCCCGATCTCCTCCCCTTGATATGTGACGGCTACTCCAGGTAGCAGCATATTAAGGGAGTTGAGACCATCTACCATGTTTTCACGGAATCTAGTCGGCATGCGATTATTGTCGTGATTGCCGAACTGAAATGAAGAACATTTTACTATAATAATTATTACAATTTAGAAATGGAAACGGTAAAAGTCGATTAATTTTAGCCAAATAGTCTTTTAATATTCATTACGACAAATTGTGATACTAATCTTAACATTGAATCAGAACACATAAAAAACATCGGGCTTGCTATCAATATTTGTGACAAGATTAATCGTTTTGGGACATTAATATTGATATAAGCGATAAGAATCCAATTTTGTACTTAGTTTTACTTTTACTGTCTAAGGTCAGCATGATCGCGGCGTACCTACTATCGATAAAAATATTCATAGTTTACTTACTATTCAAGTTTAAAGTTAGAGATATAAATAAGAAATTTAAAAAATCAAATCAATATTCATCATGTAACATTTAAATCTGCTAATATATCAAACATTTTTCTGGAAATTTTGTAGCATAATTAGTGAAAAACATACTAAACAATCAGTCTAAATACTTTTAAAATTACCATGGAATTTATTAAAGATATTTATCAATTAACACGAAAGATCCCACTTACCACCCAATTGGGAGTAGCTCCATGCGGCATATACGTCAGCCACCTAAGGATAGTGTAGACGAAATCTCTCGCGGTCGACCTGGCGGAGAGGTCCGTTACGAAGTCGAAGTTGAACGGGAAGTGGGCGCCGATCTGGCCATCCTCGTTGCCATAGTACAACATGGTCATGGAGACATTGGCGTAACCTTCCGAGAACAAGACGCTGAAAACAATAGTGTATTTAATTAAGCAAATGTCATAGGCTACCTATAGTAATAACTATCATAGAGTGGTAAACTTTGTTTAGTTTGTTTAGGAATAATTTATGATCAATGGCTAATGAAAATCCAAAAAGTCTTTTAGCTTTATGTAGCTCATTCATCGTGGAAGATTATAGGAGATATTACTCATAGGAACAAAGCAAAGAAAGACGAGGCTATGAGAAACTATGAGGCACCGTGGTAGTTTCTAGTTAAGTGTGAGATACGCCTCGATGCCCTTATCATGGTCAGCTATAAAATATAATGTTTAAATTTTATAAAATATTGATGTAGGTGATGATTGAATCCATTAGACAGAAATTTTTAATGAAAAGGCAAGATCCTAAACCTTTAATCTAGTGTCCGTATGCTTATTTAAAATCGTTGCGGCTGCGTTATCATAAAACAGACGTGAAGACTTTTCTATTTATAATTCATAATCCTAAATATAGGAGGTCAGCTATCTTCATTTACAAGGCCATTGTACGAAATTCAGTGTTGTTGATCTCTTGGGATTCGCGTTCATATAGTTGTTTTATTTTGGTAATGTGAGTCATTTCTTTATTCTTTTTATGATAGATATACAAACACATTTATATTATATTAAAATAATTATTTTTTATTAACAAAATCCCATGACGATCCTTAACGACTTTTGTTTAATATTAAAAGTAAATACTGAAATTAATTATATTATTTTAATAGTCGCTGTAAATGTTAGTATTATTATATTGAAATCGATTATTCCAGTTTGTAGCAAGATTAATTCAAGCACCAACGAACTAAAGTTATTATTGTATGATTTATTATATAGCCTTCAAGTTTTTATACTTGAAAAGTTTTCAAGAAACCTAGCCTCACTGAGGAGCGTGTTTGAGTTATAAGATCCTTATTAAAACTTTCTTCATTGACTGTTTTATCTTCATAACAAAGTTCTTCATATAAGACTCTTAACGACTTACCGAGTGTCGCCACCGTTGTCTTCCAGGTATCGATCTACATAGTCCCTCCATTCATATACAACATCATACAATTCAATAAGATCTTTTGTGTATAGCGGAATTGTATATCCAAGTTGGTGAGGTTCGAATTCTGTTGATCCACTCAAAGGATCATCAGGGTATCTTCCTCCATGATCAGCAGGATTAGCTTCGATTAAGTACGGCAGAGCGTCAACCCTGAATCCATCAGCACCTTTGTCGAGCCAGAATTTCATGATGTTTACCATCTCTAGTCTTACGACTGGGTTTCTGAAGTTGAAGTCTGCTTGCTGGATGGCGAACTGGTGGAGGTAGTACTGTTGACGCTCTTCCCTCCACTCCCATGCTGATCCACCAAATTGACTTACCTAGAAACCATGTGGGAAAATTATGCCATTATATATTTGTGTGTATTTGAATTATGCCACTGAAAATATTAACTTTACCAATCTAGATATGTATTTATCGAAATTGCTAGGACATGTTGGTCCAGTGCCAAGGGTGTGGTTAAAATTGTAGACACGTCTCTCTAAATTGTTATAGCTAACTGTTTAATATTATTTTTTCCTAAAATTATTCGTCTGGTTGGTAATCGGCAGAAATTCTGGAATGGTCAGGGTTTTGCTGCAAATACTGTATATACTTCTTACTATACATTGGTAAACGTTTTTATCTTATCTTACCCAATTTGAAGGTGGCAGACGATTGCTGGAATTGTTCTCATCCACGCGAGCGTCAGCCCAAACGAAGAAGTCTTCGAAACCAGGTTCTCTTGCTAACGACCTCCGGAAGTATTCAGACTCATTACTTGCGTGGTTAGGTACGAAGTCTAAGAGTACCTTGATACCTGAAAAATGACAAATGAGTGACTTGAGAAAAGTAATTTTTTAACAGTTTTCTTTAATCATGAACGACTTGTTTAAGCCCGCAGCTATATCCGTGTTGATATAGATTTAGTTATGCCGAACGACCGTTTATACATTTCTTATTAATCTTCAGTGAATTATACTAAAATTTTTCTAAATGAAAAGGACTCTATAATCTATACATATAAAATCCTTTGTCCTGAATGACTGACTGACGGATCAACGCACAGCCTAAACCGCTGGTCGTACAAATCTGAAACTTGGAGGATGTGTTCTTTGTATGGCGTAGGCATCCGATAAGAAGGGATTTTTTGAAATTCCACCCCTAAGGGGGTGAAATAGAGGGGAAAAGTTTGTATGGGACAACATGATTCCTTGGTGTAATCTACTTCAAATTTTGCATAAATATTCTTTAACAAATATGATGTAAAACGAGTTTCATATTTTGTTGAAATTCATCCCTTAACGGGGTTAATAAGGGGTAAAAAGGGAATTTGCTTCGATGTTGAAGTGCATTCTTTAAAAATGACATTTTATGTCTAAATGACTTTTTATGTAATAATGTCAATTTAAAAGTCAACCAAAGCCATAGTCACTTTTATTTTGTAAACAATGCGACTTTTATATTATAAAATAACACAAGTTTTATACATATTGCAAGCAAATTCTTACATTACTTTGTGTATTTATAATAAGTGTAATTTTTTTGGACGACTTTGAATTACGTGAAAGCTTTCAATAGTGGTTCGTGTATGTGCTATGAACATCGAGAACTCTACTTATTTTGTAACTAAATCATGTAATATTATGAATAAAGTGATATATTGTAGATATATTTTATTCTGACGCTTAGTTTCGTTACTTTAGTTCACGCAAAAAATATGAATTATAATGAATATATTATGAATATAATTTTTAAAATATATTTATTTGCTTCTTAAAATTAAATAGGTATACACTATACAGGGTTATCAGTAGGTAAATAATAGCAATAGCAGATACAGTATAAAATGATTATCTGCAAAAGTTTTAAGAGCAAAAAAAAATTATTTTTTAGCTTTTTAGTTTAATTTTAATGTCGATTTATTTTTTGTTAAAAAGTTATTATTTTACACTTTTAATTCACAATTAATTAATTAGAAAACATATTAAAGTAACCGAATTATAACTAAAAATGGTCAAAACAAGAACGGATATCATTTGTGTCTTCATCTTCAGTGTCACTCCATTAAATTCTATTTTTCGCGACCAAATAATCGGGTTACTCTCAAAATATCCGAAGCCGCAATAGGTGTGCCTACAACTTTTGAGGAGTTCTCTTGATTTCTCCGGGATCCCATCATTAGATCCTGATTTCGTGACAATGGAACGAAATGGCAATAAACAAAATGGGTGTACATACATAAAAATCGACGGAATTGATAACATTCTCCTTTTTGAAGTCGGTTGATAAAAGCGAATGAGGCAGTATGTAGGTACTTCCGAATATACTTATTATGAATGTCTGGATGTTTGTTACTCTTACACGCAAAAGAAAAAGCGAAAAAATACTGCATGGATTTTTACAAAAGTTTATAATAAATAATTTATTAAGCTTATAATAACAAAACTAAAGGCTAACAAAACCCTACATTGTATTACCGTTATAATAGCGTGAGATTTTGTTTGTTTGTTTGTTTTTTGGTTTCGCTTTAAAAGATCAAAATTAATCATAGGGTCCTGTTTATGCCGAATATTTAGCTGTTCCTGAAGGTCGATAGTTTTCTTACTTACAGCGAAAAATGACATTTACGCGGGCGAAGCCGAGCGCATAAGCTAGTCCTAAATAAATCTCTGAGTACGTGAATGCATTATTTCATGATCAAATTAAAATCAGATCAGCTCAGTAGATGAGGTGTGAAAGCATAACAAATATTCGCACTTAAAATGTTAGTTAGGATTATATAATATTTGTTTAGCAGCTTATCATGAAACTATTATTGGAATTTCATCTAATGATTACATATTATCTTCGATATGAAATTAGTGATACGTAGGTTGTTATTGTAATATGAAAGTAATAATGACTAAACAAGTGTGTACGCAATCAAAATGTTATTATTATAGTTGCATTTTTGTGAATACTTTGTTTAGGTACGCTCGTGTATTTTATTTTTGATAATTCTTCTATTCTTTGTACCGATACCTTTTGTAATATTTTTTTTATGGGATAGGGCGGCAAACGAGCTGACAGATCATTAATGGAAAGTGAATGCTGCCGCCCATGGACATTTGCAACACCAAAGGAGATGCAAAATGCGTTGCCGGTTTTTTGGGGGAAAGGAATGGGGAAGGGGTGGGGAATTGGGCCTCTGGTAACCTCACTCACGCGGCGAAACACGACGCAATGTAGGCAGTATACCTCTATACCAAAAGATATAAATATTAGTTTATTCGTTTAGACGTTAGACTGTAACAAATCAACATATAGACATAAAAATTGCGGTGACATACTTTTGAGAAATACAGACATACACCAAGTCCAACAAATATTTTTTATAATCGTTTTTTTAGGCCAACAAAGTAGCCACTGTTTCTATGAAAATGTAATTAATCTTTTCAATATTTGTAAAGGAACAGAGCTTTGTGACAATTTGATTAAAGCGTAGATTTTATCAATGTCTTGATAGAATAATTTATCGCTTTATGATTGAAATTAAAATTAATTAATTTTATCAATTCAAAAATATCTGCTTTGAAGATAATTCTTTGCGTGTGTTTACAAAAAAATAGATGTTCCTGAATACGATACAATCTACAATGATTTCAACATATTGCATCATGTATTTTGACCTAGTGCAATTTATAATATTTAGCGTCGCATTTAGTACAAAAATCAGAAATTGACCATGAAAACGATTAATGAGCGTACTCGTAGGTCACTTGGTATCTAGTGCGAGTCTATTCGAGTATTTTACTGCTGTGTTAGCATTAAGCGAGAAAATTAATACAAAAATCCACCAATCATACACGCTATTATACTTTATTGTCTTTTTTCTTACGATTAACAATCGATTGTCATTAATCCTTTATGATCAGCATAAAACCGTTTGAGTTAAACGTACACTGACTAATTATGTTTTTCCACGTTGGCAAGAGATGGCGTTGATCCAATTCCGTATCAAGCATTTACTTTAATGCAATCTAGAAGTGAGAAAACTGGCACTACGCATATAGATGACTTAAAAAAAACGTTACACAGCCTGTAACATACCCCGCTGCTGGGCATAGGCCTCTTCTCCTATTAGGGAGAAGGTATAGATGACTTATTTGCTCACAATTGTAATAATCAAAATAGTTATCGAACCTAATTCATGAGCTCTCGCCAGCAGATTTTCAAAGTCCTCCATAGTTCCATACTCGTAGTGAATGTTGTAAAAGTTGCTGATGTCGTATCCGAAGTCGACCATGGGTGACTCGAAGATGGGAGACATCCATATCGCATCCACTCCGGCTTCGACGAAATGCTCCAACTCTTCTGTGATGCCTGAAATATTGGTCAAACGGGATGAAAAAGATTAAAGTGACTCAGAAGGAAAATTAGTGTACACCAAAAAATATACAATAACATTGTAATATGACTAACATACAGTTAAACAGCTGTTTAAAATTTAAACGGGTTTCTTATTCTACCACAACTTTTGTATTTCACAACTTATATAAATGTCATTTAAAGCACCTTCAAAGTAAAATATTTCAACACAAATAGAGATTGAGTTTTCAACTTGGTTATTTTAAGGTTTTATTTTATTTAACTAATATGTGTGTGTGTGGGTTAGGAACGTTTTTCGTATCCACGTTTTCACGTGAAATCTTTGAAGCCAACGTTAAGTTATTTTTGTTACATTCATTTCTTAGTGTAACTCTCTAGAAACACTCAAAAATCACCTATTCACTTCTCATTAATTTAACTAAAAGACCACACAAACTCATCATAATCAGATGGTCAGTCACAGATAGAGAAAAAAATTAGCCAAGTGCGTGTCGAGCCACGTGCATGAAGGGTTCCGTAGTTTCCCTCATTATATACGGACATTATTTAATTTTATCTCTAAATTTATTTATATTTTAACAAATAACATGATTATCTTAACAATTTTCAATGAAATTTGGGCGAAATTATATTTTTACTTTGATCGACTATATCTCGGTAACTATAAGTCACGGCCATATAGACTTATAGTTACCGAGATATAAGCCGCGGACAGACAGACGAACATGGCGAAACTATAAGGGTTACGTTTTCACTACGGAACCCTAAAAACAATGTGAATCACATCAAATGTGTGTTTATTAGTTCTTTATTCTAACATAGTTACAGGTTAGAACAAATTCATTCTTATTCTTACAGTGGAAAAGTAACCGTGTGGCTCATTCGTTTCGATTACTTGGTAAGTTGTCACAAATAAATGGCTACATTCGTGGTAGGACTTCAATTAAGGGTATAGAGGTAGGCGTGCCATGCAATTGCATATTTGCTTATGCATTTGCATATTTCAGACATTTTAACTATCTAGGAAAAAAGCATATTATGGACACATTTGACATATTGCGCCTTTTATTATTTTGAGAATTTTGTTTCGATGGTTTCAGACCTTTTTTTTCGGTCACCACTAAAGGTAATTTATTTACATATTTCATTTTTTTGCATATCCCACAAGGTTTGTGCATATTTCGTTTTATGCTATTCTGAGACCAGCAGAATGAAATATAATTGTATTTTGTATGTGATTAGTTTCATATATGTACGAGTACCAAAGCATTAATTATGTGTAAACTTATCATTAACTAATGTAATTTTCTTCGATCAATAAATGTATCGCATTAGCTCCAGACAGAAATAATATTCACTCCTATGACTAAGGGCTATATACAGTGTTGCCAGATTTTTTCAGTGTTTTTTTTTTTCAGTGTAATCAGGCTTTTCTCACTGAAAAAGTTGTAAAAGCAGGACAAAGCCTGTCCTGCACAGGACATTTAAATTGACTAAAAAATCAGGACGTCTCGCTAAAATCAGGACGCATGGTGACGTAAACTACATACCACTTACAGCAACACTTTCACTTATAGCAACACTGTCACTTATAGCAACACTGTCACTTATAGCAACACTGTCACTCATAGCAACAGTTTCACTTATAGTGTAACGTTGTATTATTTTATTTTTCCTTTTTAAAACTAAAATTTAAATATATTAAAACAATAGACATACATTGTGACCGTTTATTCACTCGAATGTTAGCATTCTCGATCGTCCTCCCCCTACGCCGCACCCCGTCGTCTTACTTTATCTTAAGACTGCGTATCTTCGTACGAGCTCCATCCGATTATCCGATGCCGTGAGTGTATTGCACGCGACGTATTTGCGTGTTAATTTGTTTATTTTTTCTATATATAACGTTTGAACCCCGATATGGGTAAGTGTTGAACATAATATATTTTATGTTTTTCGTTAGACAAATGTAACGGTGTGTCTAACGGTTACACTTTAAATGTGTACTGTATTTGTCTTGCCGGATTTCATTGTGTGTAAATTTATTCCTTATAGCTTTGCTTATTTATTATTTTAATTATTGTTTTATTTACTTCCTTATTATAAATTCATTTTATAACCGTTTTTTTTTCTTTCGCTTCATTTTGATTGAACAAAAATAATTAATTGATTTAAATTTAAATATTGTTTTTTGCTTTTTTATATGCTTTTTACGGCTCCGATCTGATTGTGAAATTCACTCACCGAAATTAATGCACTGTACTTGCTTGCTTTGCTTTCGAGGCCTGTTGTAAGGGGTCTCAATCACAATCAGAGGAGCGTATGGTGTGCAGTGATAAAAGTTCTTGGACGTAAACGTTAACCGTGAAATTCTTCGGCGTGACGCAAGTTCTCCACCGTCCCATCTGGAGGTCACGTCGGAACCATCGCAGAGTACCAGTAGGCTGTAGCGGACTTCGTCGCCACGCCCTGACGAGGTATCTCACCTGCGCGAATCTTGTATTCCTCCCGAACGACCAGCTGCGGGACATTATTATTCTAAAGGAGATAATTCGAATTGGACAGAAAAGTAAAGATGCCGGTTAACAAAAATAAGTTGCAAATTATTGTAAACAGTGTTACGATCATTTTTTGTTTTTTCTGCAACCCTGTACGGCCAGTGATCAGGCAGTTATTCAAGTTTGAAAATGTCATTAATGAAATGACCACAAAACGGATTCACCCACCATGTAATAATGTGATTGTTTAATATAATATCTAGACACGCGGTAGCGTGTCAAGCCAAGTTCAAGCAAACAGAACTGGCGAGCCGCACCGTGTGTTATATTACAAATATTACATTAACCATTTCGAGGCACTTTTGACCCCTTCATAACTCTAAAACTATTTGATCTAGACATATTCAATGTGGACCATGTATTGAGACTTACAAAATATAGACGTATTCCAAATTTCATAAACATAATAAACATAAGTTAATATTTAACTAACCATTTGAGCAATGGTTAGTTAAATATTAACTTCCGGAAATCGTCATATTTATGACCGACTGACCTATAGATCAAAATTCTAGACAACCTCGAAACTTGATATTTGGTACCAAGGTAGTCTATTATGTATGTACAAAGAGAAAAATCTGAAAATTGAAAATAATCGACATTTAAGATAAAAAAACGCGACCAAAACAAACAGCATCGGACATACATTCAATCATATTGTTAAATCATCTTATAAAACAGATGATTTTTGCAATTTAAATGAAAGTCGTATAAGTTCTGCGATAAAAACTCAATTTAAATAGTAATTTAATTATTACCGGCATACGTATCCATGGTAGGATTAAAAATATTGTTAGTACAAAAATAGATTAAGATAATTTTATTGTAATTGATTACATTGAGAACATTTATTTGTATTTAAGTACCTTAACGCAACTCGCAAATGAAGTTATGTATGATATTTTCTTAATACATTATCGTAAATAAAATATTTGCTTATAAATAAATAACTTTTTCAATAATTTTATTCAAGAAAATATAGTAGAATATTATATTTCGTATTTTTATTTTATGAGAGCTGGCAACTATCTTGTCACATGATTATGTCAAATTATAACAACATGACATGACATGTCAATGTTGACAAAGTTTGACAACATAACATACAAAATTACAAATGTTATTTTTGTCTGCAATCACAGAAATCTTAACTCAGATTAGGATTCACTGTATTAATTATAGTGTATTTTGTATGTAGTGACATTCTTTAGAAGCAGAACCTGAAGAAGTTCATCAGTTGTTCAAGCGTAATAATGCCCTTACCATACGAACTAAATCAAACGTACTACGGCGAATATATTCGTTTCAGTATATAGAGAAAAGTGTAGAAAAGTTATATGAACAAAATACTTATGTATATGAGAATAGTGGAATTTAACAATTTCGTTCTCAATCGAAAACTATTTTAATGCAATATAACATTTCCAGTTCCTTGAGCTAATTCATTACGATACTAACATTTAAGTAGAACAATAAAAATAATGTAGGTAATATAAACGAACTGTCGTTTTCTTTATACATCTAAACATATATTAAGTTATGCAAATCAATGTTTCATAGATATAATATAAATAAGTACATCGCTTATAGATTCACCTATTGAAATATTTTAGCAGTTTTGTATGGATTTATGAAATTTAATGTATACTCTGGTGTCATGACAATGACACCAGAATGTCACGCGTAAGTGATATTTCGTTAAACTCTAACCTTTTTTGGTAAACTTCTAATAAATTGCAGCAATGGGTAGGCCATATATCTAATTCAATTTCTTTTTATATAATGTTTAACCCACCCACCAAAAAAGAGACGTGTTATAAGTTTGACCGCTATGTTTGTCTGTGTGTCTGTCTGTAACATCGTAGCACCTAAACGGGTGAACCGATTTCAATCCGGTTTCTTTTATTTAAAAGAGGGTTTTCTAGCGTTAGTTCTTAGATAATTATATTATATCAAAATTGGACCAACTGTTTCAAGATAAACTTACAATGTGGACGTAAGTCTTTCGGGTGGAATCTTGCTACACAATTTTGAATCGTAATCGTAATCGTGATCTGGAAATGACGTTGCCAGATCGCTAGACATGCCACGGCACTACCGCCGACGACACCGACTCTGCCTGCACTTGTTTGTCAGTCGCCACTTGAACTTTGACATCGAAAGTGTCGAACGAAACTAATCAAAAAGTGT
>DVVJ01000991.1:0-12602 GCA_018234505.1 Junonia neildi neildi | reverse complement strand
GTTTTGTTTATTTATTTGGTGAACGTGACTCATTTCGCCTCATGTTACAGCAATTTTACTTATATTAACACCTAACCCGTTAAATACTACTTGAATTACCCTTTCATACCTCGGTTTCGAAATCACGGCCTTCATATATTCTGGTTAACCTTTTGATAATATGATGTTTAATGTTATAAAAAATTACTACGATAATTACAAAGAGATACTTAATACGATTAAATTTTAATAAGCCAGAAAAATACAAATGGTTACATATTTTTTACTACTAGGTACCTTTGGGATTAGGCTATAACTTTGTAATAAAGCAGGTATACATGTATGTACAAATATTGTTGTAGGATAAATCTATATGCTATCTTCATTTCTAATTTCGCCAAAAATGTAAACCCAAACATACAAACTTCATATACATCTATATTCGTAGTATAAGTTTGACATCCAAATCACTTTACCGTGAAGTCGTTATCGAAATTCCAAACATCAATCGATCAAAATGAGTAAAACATTCTAAAAACGTATTTATATGACATTATTGAATACTTAAAAAAGAATATCCATTTTTAAAGAGAATACATGTTCAAAGACACTCAATGTTAATACAGATAAAGAAAGTAACCAGCAAGTGTTACGCTTTGAATATTTTTCAATAGAAATATGATTCATCAGCAATAAATAAGCTTTAAGCTTGGGAATAACGAGAGCTGAATTATTCATTTGTACGAGAAACAACAATAGTTGATTCGGTATGCACACAAAGTACGGACATAACTTTAGAAGGTACTATTTTAACTCACAAACAATTAACCGCCTGACTACGAATACGCTAAGTTAGGTTCAATAACTGGAACTAAAACAGATTTATTTGCTCTGTCCTCTATGTTAAAAATAAAACCTTATGATTTACATCTTTTGTATATTTCTAAAATACATATATTTAGCATTAAAAATATAATCCATGCATATAATAAGTGCAGTAGAAAAGGTTTTCATTTTTTGTCTCAGTAACTGAAAGTTTTATTTTAAAGAATTATTTCTGCTTTTTAAAATACATTTGTAGAGGAAGGTTAGGCTGTACAACAATACCTAAACGTAACCGATTTGAAATATTGACATTTTAATATAAGCCGAGAGGTACACCTATTTTTTTAAGAAACTAAAAACGAATCGTATAATTGTTCACAATAAGCTATTTGGTTTATAAAGACTTATCAAAATGTTACATAACTCCCTCTGAGTTATAAAAATTTAGTTATATTTTTTTACGATATCGTCATATTCGATATGACATTCAATACGTCGCAACATGTTATCATAGGGGTTAACTAATAAATTATGCGGGGTCAAATACTATTTTCCTTCCAAAGTCTACACTTGCCTCAGGACCTTGAAATATATTAAAATATTTATTAAAAGATAAGAACAGTCTTTATAACACTAAGATTGTTATAAAACAAAATGATGTCTTTATACTGTCGACGCATACGGTTTTTATATCATTATAGAAAGGGCTAAGAGCAAATGAGATGGTAGAATGTTTATATGCCCATCTTGCTCCCTCTAATGGAGGAGTACGGTTTGCTGCTCCCGTATCAACGACCTGCACAGTTTGTGCATACAAAGAAATGCTCACACAAAGCTCCTGAAAGCAACGACATAAAGGCTATTTTCCAATAAAAAACATCATTTTCAAGTTTGTTAAGGGAACGTTTTTGTACTGAACTCTGTAGTAACAACGAGTTTAATATTTTCATTTCACGGTCATTTCACTACATTTCGTACTTTCTTAGTGGTAAATAAATATTAACAAGCTTGTAATGTAACCAACAAGACTCATATAATTTAACACTACATTATGATAATGTGTTTCGATAAAGGGCGATTTATGTTTTCTGTAATCATTAATTCACGAAAATTACCAACTAAGATTTTGTTAGAAAGATAAATATTTCGTTATAAATGCCTGACGTAATTGCATAAACTTAAAATACATACACATGATCTATGCGATAGCTACAAGGGGGAAATTTTGGTGTAAAATTTTTATCAGCATTAAAAGAGCTCTATCCAGCAATTCTATTAAGTGCATTGCGCAATCAACTACTTATGAAACACTATAAATAAACATGCTGTATACCGTATGACAATAATTATAAAGTTATAGGCTATTACGCAGTGCAAGTTCAGATTACGAACCAAGTTATAATACTCATGATGTCTTAAGCATTAAAAAAAAGAGAATAATAAATTTATTATTATTTTAAATTCAAACATGAATAGTTTTCATAGTCCGTTATATGTACATATATTTATAGATTTTACCTAACAATCTACATATATGAAAAATAAAACTAAGAAAATTATTTCTGTGTTATTTTTTACCCAGTAGCAAGTTCCAACGGGTTAAAAATCACTTGCCTTACTTTAACGAGATCTTCCATTGTTTACCTTCATAATATTCATAGATCTAAAAACTGCTCCAAAAAAAGAGCCATTGTAAAACGATCATACCATAACGGTTTATGTTCGTGAGTGGCGCATCATATGGAATCGATTGTTTAGAAAAGTAATAAGTGCGACTATTATAGCCTTTTGTGTGCCAAAAGTATAGATGCGGGCGCGGGTGCATAGGTTTAATATCTGATGTAAAACATTGTGGAAAGTACCTTACAGTGAACAGAGGTCAAAATAAGATTTTATTTTAGATAAATACAAATATAATTCTGTTTACACAATAATCATTTTTAAATATCCCAATTTTAGCTAGAAATTTCAATTATAAAATTATTAGAGCAAAACAGACGCCAAATAGATATGACGATAAAAGGCTTAATCTTCAGAAGTACAAAAGAAAGAAATGTAAAGCTTTTTATGTAGCAATTCGAATGTTAATCTGATTGAAGACTTCTTGTCAAGTAAATGTCAGTGTGTGTTTCTACCATGAAGTGTCGTAAAGCTCGTAAAAATTAAAAACTTACCATAAACATCTAAGATATTAAAGATAGCTAAAATTTTCAGTATGATTAAGATAATGTCATAAACAGGAAGTTAAACAGACGGACAAATAGCATCATACGTTAAACACTAAACTTATCTTTTTACCGTGTCATATGCGCCCGCATCTGCCTATATAGATATTCAATAACGGGAAGACGAGCATCTTTTTTTATCTATTGAGGACAATTTCATACGTATCAATATTTTAAGTAACAGCTGCATAAAAAGTTAATAAAATATTCAAACTTTCTCCAAATTCACACCTTTTTGTGGACTAATATGCAATAGATTACTAGAAAACGTAAAAAATAACGTTTTTCTGTAGATTTTCATCTAAAATACTCGTAGTTATTATTAATCAAAGTACAAATTGGGTAAAGTACCTAATTGATTTTATCTAAAAGTGTACGAATAACATTATTACGTGAACAGATATCCATAAAAGAGATTTTGATAACGTAACTTTATGACTTTTACTCGGTATATTCGTGCAATAATAACTTTAGTGGTGATAAAAATCTGACAGTTATATAAGAAGTGTAAGATCGGCGCTAGCAAAACTGGCATTGGTACGAGGCGTCATCGCCCATATATTTTATTTCTTCCGATAGAAAGTACTAAAACAGGTTTCCAAGGCAAGAAATCCTGCTCCCATCCTTTCAATAATAACCACCAATAAAGATACCATAGAAGAAATAAAATCCTTCACTAAACATAACTTTTAAACGGAATGTAAGAATCGCCAAAATAGGTATAACATCAGACAAATAAAGTAGGTGCGGTTAAAATTAATTCCATAGTGATCGCGAATTTGAATAAATTCTTTATTTTGTGTGCTTAGAGAACATTCCATTGATGGAGATTTACCGCGTCAATCAACGTGATACGCAACTAGGATAATGATGATCTAAGAATTACGTACAAAACGACCTTTAGACGTAAGGAAAAACAAAGTTATTCCACGACTGCGACGAAGAATCTAAGAAAATATAATTAAAAGTTTTAATAAGGACGCAGCGTAAAATGAATAACGATGAGATAAGGAAATAAGTTACTTAACAGATAAGGAAACTAAAGTAAGACGACGTGATATCGGGGGAGTTATTTTAAACAAACAGCTAAATCATAAAGTACACTAAAAAGAAAAAAAGTTTCAAACAACAATGTCTTAGTCTCGGTTCTGCGCAAAATAAGTGTTGTTATGAATTTTAGTAAAATATTCGTAGTAGCCAAACGGGTTGATGACGCTAAAATATGTAACGATGCCAAAAACGAAGTAAATATACATATGTATTTGGAAATATAAATCCTTAGACATCCACTTTCATGAAATAATATCTCATATTTCTACAATCTGACATAGGTATTCATGAATTGAAATAATTATAAGGATGAAGTACTGGATTGATGAAACTTAGCGAGGAATTAAAGTGGAACAATTTAGTAGGTTCAAGGAGCGCATCTGCTGAGCACATGGCCAGAACGGAACGTACAGTTAGACATTCGATACGAAGAGCGTCATCTGTTTAAATTTTCAATTTTTAAAACGCGGTCAAGGAATTTAGACTCCGTACCTTAACGAAACCAACCTAAGATAAAAGTCACACATACCTAACAATCCTAGGCCTTACAAAAATTTGACAAGTAAGCATAAATTGATTTTGATTGAAAATAAATAACATTTATCGGATACATTACGACATATGTTGTTGATTTTCAAGTTGAAACTTAAGTCATTTTAATAATATTATTTTACATGCTAATATAAGCATTAAGTTTCTACATGACAGGGCAACGGGCAAAGTTCTGAACCGGAACGGACTGTTTCGAATGAAATGTGTCTTTAATGTAATGCATGTTGCAAATTGCATTAACGAAGAACGGGAGATTATATTTGAGAATAAAATGTTGAAGTAATTTCATTAACTTCAAATGATTTCGTTAACGTTAGGATTGCGTACGTCAAAAGGACAACTCCAATTGTATTGTGGTCTACAGTCCCTTAAAACTTTAAAATAACATTAAATAGATTCAGCCGTTTATTCCGCAAAAACGTATAGGTATTTCAACATTCTCAGGGGATTCATACTTTCTAACAGTTACTAAAGTCTTATTAAAATGGACGAACAATACAATCAAACGACAAAGCTTCCAATTGAATCTTCTCATGCGACACAGGAATGAACAAATAATCTCTAGACATCAGTCATAAACAAGCGAATACTGTGTGGGTTGGGCATTGTCTGCCTGTCTTGTATGCTCGATATGTTACGTATGTACTGAGCAATGGGTTTTAAGGGCATCGCAGTAACCTCTGACATCCATTCTACTCCATTGTCATGCTAATCACGAGCAAATGATCTACTGTAACAAATTTCGCATAATATACTCGTAAAATTTGATGTTTGGCACAATTTAATTGACTATCGAACACGAAAACGTGTTTGAAATTATCTCGTCTGCTTAATGTTGAATTTAAAATTATTTTATCTATATAAAACAATGAAGCGTTATCATTTTAAATACTATTACGGAGCCCGATAAAGAATGTTTAAGTTTTAGATAGAGAATGTTAAAAAGTCGCCCGTCAAGTGTTATCTTTAATTTTTAAGCCGATCCAGTTAGACCACCTCGCTGGACAAACAATTTATAAGCAAAATTCTAATTATGCTGACTGAAACTCGAGTATGATGCCGGCTTATCTCGCTTAAGTGGATGAACTACTTGGCACTTCCCGGCTAGATATCCATGATCCCTTGTAGAGCTTCCTTCCGTACTTCGCTTTGTATAGGATAACGGATAAACTACTTACGGACATCCTACATCGTGTTTACTTTCCAACCAGGGACCATCATGGAAGATTGTTCTCGGAATATGCGTGCTGTTAATTTGAGCTCGTTTGGAAAATTCACACTATGGATTGTTGGTAATAAGTATTTTCGAAGTTCCCACTATTGACTGTTTGTGATTGTCATAATTTACTGTATGAATTTGCATACACGTGTCGCGTTAGGTATTTTACTCGAGTCGATACTATTTGCATACCTCATAAGCATATGCGAACGGCGGTTATAACGAAAATACGGTAGAAGACATATTTTTGAACTGTTGTAGTAAAATTATTCTCCTGTCAAGGTCATTGTGGACGGTTAATCATGACGCAATTGTAAACGGGTTTTTAAGTATTATAAATTCATTGATAAACCCTCGACACGGCATGCGTGAACAAAATACGGTATTTTTTATTAAGTTTGTAATTTTGCTTATAAAGGTTTATTCAATTTTTCTTTCTACAATTACTATTATTCATATGCAAATTACAACGGTCGTTTAAACGGATCAGAAGCTAACAAAACAAGCAACTGTTCGATAGCTATTATAGCTTCATGGAGTGGTATAAAAAATTGTATCAGGTCACCTAAGTCTACAGTGGACTGATACAATAGGTCTTTAGCTTGAAGAGGGCATTGTTTATGGCAGCATAATATATCTTATTGTGGTCTGTAATTACATATATTCTTAAGATCGGCTTACGTTCGATATCTATCTAAAAACATAAATCAATAACCATTTGTTAAAGAATAATATTCTTCGTTGCATTATTTTCAAGGTGTGATGAAATGTTAATTAGAAACAATCTCAGTGATAGGTACTAAATGACTAAGTAGAATGTAAGTATACATCAGAACTAATTAATTTTATGTTTATTGTAAATCCACGTAAGTTAAAAATTTATAATATTAAAATAGGCTTAGTAAGTAAATGACACAATTATTTTATTATCCTTTCTATGTTTAACCTATTGTGAGTTAAAATTAAAACCGTGAAACTTGACCTAAAAAATATTTGTAATTGATATTCTAATTGCGTATATTTAGATTATATTTGAAATAATAATAATAGCGGCAAATGTTTTGATTATACAAAGTATTCGAGGTGAAGTATCTATCAGAATAACGGACGTTGGAACTAAGACTTGATTGCTTTAAATGGCCGAAAGTGATTGCCGCTGCATTGTCTGAGCAACATTTATTAATACGTTAGTAATGCTCAATAAATAAAACCGATATGACAATTTAATAGCTCTTTATACAGAGAAATCTGCATATGATATAAGTTGTTTGCAAGTATTGTTACTTACTCGTATTTGCGAAAGAAATAGTACGTACGACCATATTTTTTGCGATTTTTACACGTTGAAATAAAACTACTTCGAACGTATTTCAAGACCTAAGGACACAGTTAGTGCCTTCTGGACATGTACATACGGAACGATTTTGAAAATACCAAATTAAAAATCGTTGGCGGTAGTTGTAAATATTTTATTTAATCCATCACATAGACAAATGTCACCCTATTTTACCCGTGACCACGAACGCTGTAAAGTGCTCGAAACGTAAGGATAATAAAAATAATAAATATACGCGATTTCAATCCGTTTCAACTAGTTTTATTTTATCTTAAGGTTTATGATTACTTTAATTAAACATGTTTGTGTGATTTTATGTTGATGTTTATACATCACATTAATATTTTAGTATCGGGCAAAGGTTTTCCGGTAGTAATAAGCACCTATAAGAAGCTTAATTACTTACTAAGCTGCTGATTGATAGTTATACACGTCTCAGAATTTCTCCTGATACATGTAACCTGTTATTTACGAATAAGTATTAGTAATGCCATTTGGCAAAAAGGTAAATTTTGCCATTAAAGTATTGTGGATAAAATGGCTGTTGTATATTTCAATTTCTTCACATAACCCGCAAATTAAATTACAAAAACGCATAAGTTGCTTGTAAATTTCCAAGAATTGGTACCAGTACGCATTCTTATAAAAGTTACGTATATATTTCATAGTTTTCTTCACGCAAAGCAATTAATATTACCGACATATTAGAAAGTTGCAACGGAAAAAATTTTGGTTACTATAACTCTTTAATTCTCCCGCCATATTGCGAGTTCGATCAAGTGTATAATTAGCCTATTAAGGATGCGCTTTATTATGCGGTAATTAAGTTATCAAAAGAAATATTGAAGAAATCGAAGGAAACTCGTTTAGGTTTTTTCAATTGTATCAAATCAATTTTAAATTTTTCTAGATCGATTGACTCTTTCATCAGTAATCAGAATAAAACTACAATATTATCTTCTACGTAAATACTACAAGTACTAAGAGCACCTGATGTCCATGTGTGAACAATGAAATCACTCGCAACTGAAGTTTTTTCTTCATACATTTTACGAGTTCGTTGTCTTTGTTCTGTAAACAAGCGGACTATTTTCTGTGTGTATTTAAAAAAGGGTTGAAACTTTAAAGGTTTCATCATGAGGTAGCTCGTAAAACACCAGTATCACCGTATACTCGGGACTCGCTTGATAAAAACTGGACAAGTAACAATTCCTTGAGTAATTTTCTTGTTCAGTAGGCGTAGGAACAAACAAGGAACGTGCACGTTACTTGTTTAGTTTCTATATTACGATTTGAGGTATACGCTAACAATTACCACAAAGACGTGAATACCAATTAAAACAGACTCGTATTAAGTTAGAGGATGAAAATGAGGTAAAACGCAAGGTATTACAAAAGATCACTTAAAAAGTCTTAACTTTAGTCCTAGAAAATGTTGTCTAGGTAGTAAAGACAAACTAAATTTATAACATTTATGAATACGATCTAAATTCACTAGGCCATTTAGCTTATTGAACGAATAAATAAAGCAGGGGCGCTACATATCTCTCCGTCTCCATATGAATTAACCTCAATTGAGAATGTTGTAGAGGCGCTTGGTTGATTGAAGATGGCGTATTCTAACTGCAAGTAAATTCTACACCGAGTGTTCCTGTAATTTGTTATAGCTAAAAATATAAAGACAACTTCTATAGCATTCTTGTTTAATCCACGTGGAACGAATTTGAGAGTAAACATGTGTGATAAGTCATATCCAAAAGGAGTGTTTCGTAGTTAATGTAGATAAAAGATAATAACGCCAACGCTTGAACAGGTATTTCATATGCGTGAATTGATAAGAGTATCTAAATAACAAGCTCTTGAGTAATTTGTTTGGTGAGTTAACGAACAAGAATGGCCGAATGTGGAGCAGAGTTGTGCTGTTAAAAGAATTATGTATTTATTTTGCGACATCATCTTAACGTTCAAATAGATTTCTTTGTGATGTGGTACCAACACATTTAAGTTAGAGGAAGCAATCTATATGTTAGATATTATAAATACAATAGTAGCGCTTAATAATTAAAATATTGAATACCTTTATATTTTGAGTTAAGATTTCGTCATTTTGATTGATACAGGATTTGTTGCTATTATTGTATGATAAACATATACTTGATAATAACGTATTCACATGTATGTACCGTCGATTTATTTAAAAAGATGACGTATCGACTACAAATAAATACTACGTTAACGTAGCTAGGTAATAATATTGTCATGGCTCTACTTAATCATGATTAGTGACTTTGTGTCGTATTTTAATCCTTGATACAATGTTTTACAATTCCAAAATCCAATAACATTTTATGTCCTAACTAATATTCGTCTCTGAGAATCCTTGCAACTAGAACATTAGAGTGATAATTTATTTTTACAATTGTTCATTTAGCAGAGTGTAACATGTAATCCATTGGTTTTGTACTCTTTGTTGATTTATTACCATCATATTTGTATAAGTTGAGATATAATGAAATACATTGACCTTCACATAATGTGACAAAAAGGTCATCACGTGAATCTAATCTAGTAGTATAATAATATGTCTAAACTTTATCTTCTCTACGCATATTGGTCACATTTATCAGTGACAGAATTTAGGATGCGGTAGAATTTATTGAATTCGTTACGCTACATAAAGATTCACGTATAACATAAGCGAAATTTTATAACATACAGTATACATTAGATGGAGCTAAAGAAAGTAGACGTTAGAAAGTTAATAAAGATTTTACAACAGATAAGCTAGCTAGTAATTAAAACATTTACGTTTATTTAATTTTTTTAGTTTATTACACTGTCATAAAACGTTTTGGCCAGTTATTCTATCACCTATAAAACGCATCAAAAGAAATTAGAATTAAACGACTGACTCCATATAAACCAGTCACCTATAAACGTTTTCGTTTGATGTTTATTTTTATGTTCGCAGTGGTTCGTTTTCAATAAATTCGCGATTTGCATGATGTTTGTGTTGTTTAGGATTACATAATGACATGATATGCCTGTTACTTCCTTTGAGAATCTTTAAAATGTTGACCATGAGTTCTTTGACTTTCTTGGATGTATTTCACATTACGCTCTCATTCTTTCATATATTTTGCTAAGATTTTGTCAACATGTCCTTCTAACATTGTTTTACAGCTTTTGAGTAATATTATTCCATGACATCGTATTTATAGAAATAAATTTTATTAATTTTTTTATCACGATATAGCAGCATCAAAGTTTAACCTTTATAACATAACAATAAGTCAATAATCAATAGCAAATAAATAAACATAATAGGTCTTTGCAGTATGATTTCGAATTGTTTGTTTTTGGTCACCCCTTTAAAAACCTAAATGAAAGGCAAGGAAAGGGCTGCGCAAAATCTCAAACGCTAAAAAGAAAAATTGAAACGTAACCAAACATAAATTGAATTCTACGTAGAGCTGGTCTCGTTAGACAACAAAGATCCGGCAGTCTAACAATGAAAGTTAAAGAATAAGGGACAAGTGAATAAGTCTGGGCAAAGGAACGACGAAAGAGGGTCCCAAAGATATCAGAAAAAAGGGGCAAATACCTGCTCCCTTAATCGTTTGGGAACACGAAACGAACAACCCTAGAGTGCGGCAATGTAATTTTGCCATAATCGTAACATTCTGTCATATTTTCATATTTATCAGATAAATATATACCGTATTGATAATTTGTTTATGATAAATAATTATTACCATTTTTTACAATATCAACAAATACTCCAAACATAACAAGCAATGTTTTCCATTACACATCGAAAATAGGATAACTAATGTATAGTTTCTATCGTCAATTTTAAAATAAAATGACATGACACGGATGTCTTAGCAACAAAACAACAAACGGTAATCAAACATGTTTTGCTTCTACAGATCTTGAAACAAGAGAACAGGGCACTGCTACGTATGTATCAAGTATGAATAAATCCTTACTACACTAACAATCACTTATAAAATACGAATCACTTTTATCACAATAAAATTCACTGATAATATTAAACGAATGTTTATATGATCCGAGATACAAGCGCGCACTTTGTACGAGCGGCGCGCGTGCGTCCGTCCTTTATCGAGTTTCAAAACAAACTGGTTGGGACGACGATAGTGAACTACTAAATAAAACTGAGTCACGGAACCCTGAACAGCCCGGACTGATCGCTAATCAAAAGCATAAGTTACGGTCTATCGGGCCCATATAAAGGGACAGCGGTGTGGGGTTATATTATTGTGCTTACAATATCTAGTTCATTGTATTAATTAAATATTGACTTGAGATATAGAACGATTACCTATTTGTAGTACAGTTCTATAGAGAAAATAAATTAGATGTACATTGCGCATTAAAAAGTTCTGTATACCGCGCACGCTTGTTGCGCAAGTGGGTCCACTTTTGAAGATTTATAGGGCATGATCTCGAGTTACACTTGATAACGTCTCATTTCTGCGCACACGCGGCAAACGCAAAGACCAAAACCTTTTTGTTTTAGTAAAAACAAATGACAACAGGTTTAACAAAAAACGGGACAGGGTAAACAATTTGTGTAGATTTATTTATGATAGTGGAAGACCTTGAAAAAATATTGTGACAATTGTGGATACAAGCCAAATACAAGACCTTTGAAAAAATGTATGAATACCTACTTTACGGAAACGAATTGTTTGAAAGTAACTAAGTTAGCAGTGATGTCTCTATATCTTTTGGTGTACAAGTACCCAGTTAGTAGTTTTACAAAGGTATACAAAAATTAAAAGGAATACAAAAGTTTTTTTTCTTTGCCATGAAGTAATTGCTAAAAAGATAGATGATAATTTTCCTGGTTATAAATTAGTGAATCATTCGCGGCAAATTCGATTGGTACTTGGCAAAACATTACTGACCATACTCTCCATACAACCAAATCCACTACACACCTTAACAGCGTATCCTTTGTTGGTGTTGGACTATTGCCAACGTTTCATGTGCTTGTAAAGACTGCCAACTAATTTGTTAGTTTACATTAGCTCCATACACCAAAGCAATTATGAGCTAGTCGCCAATTCAATGGGCTATTGAATTTCCATAATTAAAATTATTCGCAACTTCCTTCTTGAGCAAAACACGTCGAATATTTTAAAAAACCCGTTTCAATTCACCTTCAAAACAATTTCAACTATAATGTCTCATAAACATAATTTAGTCGATAACGATAATTGTCAACGCAATGGTTTAAATCAAAACGTCATTGAGATCAATTGTTATTATTTAGATAAAAGTCCTTTTAGTGTTGATACCCTTTGTCTGAATTATGCGCTATTAACGCCGGCGGTCGCGGGTTCGATTCCCGCTCGGGGCGGATGTTTGTATTTATATAAACATT
>DVVJ01000990.1:0-12604 GCA_018234505.1 Junonia neildi neildi | reverse complement strand
TCTTGACTAACAATAAGTCCATGATGAACCCCCCCCGAAACCAAATCCTGGCTACGCCCGTGTAGTGTATGCATCTACTTAAAATTTAATAGATAGACAGTGCCGGCGTTAGGATAACTGACTCCCCGGGAAAAAAAAAATCTGTGACGACTACTTAAAGAAATCATAATTAGTGACGAATATAAGCTTTTGTTCATCAATTAATTTTGTTCATCATCAAAATACCAATTGAACTAAAAAAAATAAGTCGCCACCTTCCCTAAATAATAATTAAATTCAATTTTACCGCCCCTGAACCTCAGCGCTCCCATAAATTTGGCGCCCCGGGCCGTCGTCCTACCTCGTCACCTACCTACAATAAGGTAAATACCTACTATTCTTTGGCAACAATTATTATTTTTCAATTTCTTCAAACAGCTGTATAATAGATAGATATGAATAAAATTAAAATGTCTACCATTTAATAGATAATAATTTATCAATCAGATATTTTAATAGAAATATCTATCAGATATTTTAATTTTACCACGTATGTAGATAGGTGAAGAAGGGTGTAAAAGTTAGTGTGTTGTAAATTTATGGTTTTTTGAAGATTGGCGAGATTACATAATGATAGATATCTATGAAGGTTTTTAAACTTTTAATAGCTTCAAAATTAAAAATTGTTTCAATTATACAGAACATTCCCGTTACACGCTAGCTATATTATTGAGAACAGAGGATGATGTATAAATTAAAAAATATATAGATATTTATTAGATAAAATATAATTTTATTAGATAGATAGATATCTATGTATAGACATTTTAAATAAAATTTTTAGAGAAATGGTTCCACGTTTCGTAACGAAGTGGTCACGCTTTACATCGCTTATCTTCGAGTCTTAGTTACTCTGTGCCCTGTTGATTCGACCGGCCGTGTGCTGTCAAATCTGTCAAAATTTTACGACTATCGAACTGTAAAAGCCGATTAGAATAATAATCTATTTTATTTAATAATATGCAATAAACAGTTTTTGAGATGAAATTATGTTTTGAAAGTATATATCTTATCAAGTGACTTTGTGATCGTGTTATATAAACACTGATATCAGAAGACATTTTGTTGCCTTTGAGTATTCATTGAATATAATTGAAAAATGATTTCTTTACAAGGTGGCTTATTGACTAAGCCCAGTTTATTTTTAAGCGGAAGCCGTCGTTTGCATTTATTAAATAAAAACGCTTATATCAATGGACAATGGGTGAGTGCGACCAGCAAAGCAGTGTTTCCTGTAATTAACCCGGCGGATGATAAAGTTATTACTGAGGTTCCCGATATGGATGCTGCTGATGCTAAAATTGCAGTTGACGTTGCTGCAAATGCGTTCAAAACTTGGAAAGATACAACTGCTAAAGAGAGATCGTATATATTGAGGAAGTGGTATGATCTATGTGCAAAGAATACCGATAGTCTTGCTCAAATTATAACTGCTGAAGCGGGAAAGCCGTTAGCTGAATCTAAAGGAGAAATTGCTTATGGAAATTCATTTCTAGAGTGGTTTGCAGATACTGCTCGCCATATTAATGGAGAAGTTGTTCCGAGCCCATGACCCAATAAGACGATAATGTTGACAAGACAACCACTAGGTGTTGTTTCGGTAATTACACCTTGGAATTTTCCCTTTGCAATGATTACTCGAAAGGTAGGTGCTTTGATGGCAGCAGGATGTACATGTGTCATCAAACCTGCTGAGGACACACCACTGACTGCTCTAGCTGCAGCTCAATTAGCAGAGGAAGCTGGGGTGCCAAAAGGTGTCATTAATGTTGTGACATCTAGCAGAAAAAATGCTCCAGCTATCGGAAAAGTTTTATGTGAGGATCCTAATGTAGGTTGTATTTCTTTTACTGGTTCAACTCATGTTGGAAAAATTCTTTACGGAATGGCATCCAAAGGAGTTAAACGAGTCAGTCTCGAGTTAGGTGGCAATGCCCCATTTATTGTTTTTCCGAGTGCTGATATTCAACATGCCGTAGAACAAGCTATGCTTGCTAAATTTAGGAATAATGGACAAGCATGTATTGGTGCTAACAGATTTTTGATTCATAAAGATGTGTTTGATAGTTTTGTGCAGGCTTTTAAGGAAAGAATTGCAAAAGGATGTGTTATGGGGCCCGGTACTAAGGAAGGTGTTACATGTGGCCCTTTGATTAACTCAGAACAAACTAAAAAGGTCACAGGATTAGTAGACGAAGCACTTGCAAAAGGTGCCAAAGCACTTATTGGTGGAAAACTTGCACCGGAACTGGGAAATAAATTCTACGAGTCCACCCTCCTCACTGACGTTAAACCCGAGATGAAAATATATGGAGAAGAAATTTTTGGGCCTGTGGCCGTATGTCACAAGTTTAGTACTGAGCAAGAAGCCATAGAGATTGCCAACAGCACAAGAAGTGGACTTGGGTCCTACGTATTTACCAAGGATTTAGGTCAAGCATTCAGAATGTCTCGGCAGTTAGACTTTGGCATGGTTGCTATCAATGATGGGATACTGTCAGCTGCCGAGCCGGCATTTGGAGGTATTAAGGAGTCTGGTATAGGAAGAGAGGGCAGCAAACATGGTGTGGAAGAATACACAGACATAAAATATACTCTGTTCTCAGCTTTGGATAAGTGAAAATATACTTGGAAAAATAAAATTTGTTACTATTTGTTGTTGGATTTGTTTTTATAGTTGTTTAATTATAAGATTAATCAATCATGTATATTCATTATCTAATTTGCCATATTTTTATATAATTCGGACTTATTCTATTTGGAGTTTGCTTGTTATTATAAATACTATGTAAGAATCATTCCAGTCTTCCAGAAAATGTGATTTTAGAATAGTTTTATTAGATCTGTAATATAAGACTTCGCAATATAATAACTTTAAACACTGTTATGAAAGTACACACTATTAATATGCATTTAATTTGTGTTTTGTTTTGTAATTATGTAACTATATTTTTCATAATACTATTAAATCATATCATTGTATATGTTAATCATATCATTTTGAGAAGTTATTTGTATAAATTGTGCTTTTTTTTGTTTAAGTTTGTTTACAAAACAAAAATATTAAACACCAAATAATATGCATAGATTTCAATTAAATATTTTAAGTTAAAAATGTATACAAATATATTGAAATAAATTAATAATAATTTAATTGTTGTTTCGATTCTATATCCTTGATTGTGACTCCATATTTAATGTAGGTACTATTGTGATATTAAATAATAATTAATCAATAGGGATGAGTATGTGAGACATTTAAGATTATGATTCAACTGTTTGATCATATTTAATAATATACAGTAGCAAGTATCATAAGTGCCTGTGTCTGTATGATTAAAGCGTTGTATCGCAGTTATTAGTATTCCAAATACGTTTTTTTTTGTTACGCCTACAAGCGTTTAAAGAATAATCGTTTAATGAATTGAATATACGAAGGCAATTTTTGTTTGTTTGCTTAAATAATGGCACTAAGGGCATAATCAATAAATAAAAAAGCACAGGTATTGTTGATTGAAGATCCAGAGCGATTTTTTTTGTGCAGAGTCCGTTGCCCCATTTATTTTCTAGGAAGTAGGTATAAAGTAGATATAAATTGTCGATCGTCTAATGACCTAAGTCAATGCCTTAGCCAGAATGTTGATTGGAGGTTCAAAAAGTAAAAATCAAGCTGATTATGGAGGTGCCATTGTGAAAAAAGAATACTTCTCAATTTCTTGTTTTTTTTTATTGTTTACGTTTAATAATTTTGTTTTATTCACAATTTTGTTATTCTCTACTATAGGTACTATTGCCGCTTGGAAATAGTAAAATGGTCTTGAAACGATACATACCTATAATTTTTTATATTTTTGATTTAGGGCGTCATCATTACAATTACTATTGCGTTGTATATTTTATTGTTTATTGAATATATTTCATAAGGAGTAGCGAATAATGATTTATGGAAATGCTTCTTTTTACTACTTAGGTATACGCCTACACATAGGTACTCCTATAATAAAATTTAACGCAATACTTTTAAAATTGAAATAAATATTGAAATATTAAAATTGAAAGATCTAAATCTTAATATTATGCAATTATAATTTCAATATCAATCTCCATTAACTGAGACGATAATCTATTTCAGAATACAAGAAGTGGACGACAGTTTCTTCGAGAAGTTTGGTTCAATTTTGAAGCAAGCGTCACAAAAGGCTGCGCTCGAGGAGTCAACGCCTCTCGCTCCATTAAAAGAGGCTGAGGAGCAAGACGGGGAGAAAGTTGCCACTGAAGTCGAGAGTCGAAGTGTCACGCGAGACTCGGACAGCGGCAATGAAACTTTACTCGACACCGACTCGGAGCCTGAAGACCCGGAGAAAGTCGACTTTTACGTTGAAGCTGTAGGTTGGAATGTAAGTACTTTATATTTCTATTTATTTTATGTGTAAATATTTCATGATAAAAGGGATGCGTTCGGATGGAAAAGTTATTTTCGAAGTTAAAACTCCTTTCCACTTTGGAAACTCCCTCGGGACAAAAGACAGGATAATGCATACACAAACTTATATTTTTCATTTACAAAAAAGGGAAAAATAAATCAAATATACGCAGCCCACAATGACCACAATAATGTCATTTTAATTAAATAAAGAAATGAATAAGTACCTATCTGTATTTGTAGAGTTAAAACAAACAATCGACTTGTACTTCCCCGACGGGTCTCTTAACATTCGTTAAATATCTTGGCGTGCTGAAAGCAGCATGTTTCTTTTATAGAGTGGCAAGAGCCGCAAAAGTTCTGCCGTGTTGCAATCATAATGTTGTTTATATCTCGGAATGAGCGCATGTCGGTCAGTCGTTTATAACGTTTTACTTTCATTTGAACTAGACATTGGAATATGATTATTTTAGAAATTGTGTCGCGGTTAAAATTATAAGGCATGTCGCCATAACCATAAGTAACTAAGTGTATTACGTGTAATATTGGCAATCATCCAGCTATCATTCTATTGAACCTAAGTATCCGATAATAAAATAATAAATAATAATCAATCTATGATTGGTCATTAAATTGATTCTCCGAAAATAAAGTTTAAAAATCGTAGATTTATTATTATCAAATTATATTTTATTTTCTACAGTGTACTGGATAGAGATACCTTATTATTTCAACTAATTAGTATGAAAATGAAAATTCTAAAATATAAGATAATGATTTTTAAAAGAAACATCAAAATGACATATCAAAAAAAAAATATTTATTGGGTCAGTGTAAAAATTAAGCGGATAGTTGATTATTGAGATATGTTTAAAGCATTTTCAATTGATATAATATGAATTAAAAAATAAAAGAAATAAAACCAAAATCGTTATATGGCCATGACGTGTCCATAACATGCAAAAGTGTGCAGATACGTCCATTGCCCATTTTAAAAATATACACGTGGCCATGATAAGTGTTCCATATACTGACAGAGCACCAACGCACAATGCCCACTCCTGGCAACTCGCCAATTCTTTCATCCATGGTTTATTTTGTCAACTTTTATAAGTTTCTATTGAATGAACCTTCTGAAGAATGCATTTCTACAACAACTTTATTTACATTTCATTAATAGTCCCTTAAAAATAGATTTTTAATGGACGAGGGCGTGAGTTATGCACCTGATGATAAGTGTTAAGCGTTGACGTATGTAAGTTGGTTATTAGGTGAGGGTCATTATAAATACATGTCTAACATTGCTAATAAGCTGCTCATGTCGAATTTTAATACTCGTACCAATTATAAGTCAAGATTTTTTTTTTGCATATCGGTGTATATTAGACGACTACATCGCCAGACATACTTACTAAATTTGGATTTTATGATGTCGCGAAAATGTGGAAAAAAATAATTTTTTTATGAAAATATTTTTGTCTGCTTCTTATAGTTTATGTAAATTTACCAGAAACGTAGGGGTAAAAGTTTTTCTTATTTTAATTAAGATCTATGATTATAAACCAGTAAAAACATGGATTGGTTGATTGGTACCTATACATTAAAATGCAGTATACATCAGCTTACCTATGTAGCATACCGACACTTGTCTTTATGGTATATAAGTGCATGTATGTAATTTTCCACATAATTATGTTACTTATGAAACATTTTTTAAACTTAAGTAACAATAACATGTATACGAAAATTTATGATGAACGGGGTCCAAACGGAGAGGTAAAACTTTGAACGGAAGTTTAAATCTAATTGTCATATTTGGTCTGAATGCTTGTGCGCCTCAAACTCTAATATCAAACTTTTAAAAGAAATCGAAATGTTCTTCAGGTGTTGATGGAAGTTTCCGCTAGAAACACGGCTGGCAATAAATATTCGCGTATCTATAATCGAATTTCAAGGGTACACGCAAAGAACTGGGAATATCCTAATGAATTGATTATGAGAAAAACGCAATTTAAATTTAACGCAGTTTCATTAATTAATTATATTATATTTTGGTTTTTTGGTTGAATCTAACAGTGGAGGATAAATAACTATACACATATATTCATACATATAAAAAACCTGCATGAAACTGAAATTGCAGCAGTCTCTGTTCTTTACCGGTACCCTTTGTTTACTCTAGTATAAACAGCTAACGTTTTATCACCCGTAACAAAAGCGTGACGTAGGTGCATTATTGACTTGTTACCGTCAGGCGTCAGGCCTGCACTCCAGTCTATTCCTAGGATTTAATATTTGCATCTGTTGAGATAAACGTTCAATATGTGTTCATTCAATTTGATCTGTTAGAAATGTCTAGATAATAAGCAGTCTGGTTTTCTTCGCATTAAATTCTCTATGTAGAGTTCAAAACCCTCATATTAAAATGATTTTGAACGTACCTACCTACTTTGAAATTTAATACCGATAATGATAAACGAATAGAATTATAGGTATTCGTATAATATGTTTTGGATTCACTTTAAAAATAATACATAAACATATTTATGTTGTATGTTTACAGAAATATTTTGTTCGTATACACATGTTTAAATTGATTTCTAATGCAAGTCGATTTAGATTTTTTATATAGATAAGTAATTAGCTAAAAGTCCATCAGAGTTTAAATTTCATTTTTTTGGCTTGTCTTTCTACTAAAAAGGTATTTCGTAACCCATTTGTTTAATTTAAATATATGAAAGATAATTTAATTAACGGCAAATAAGTGACAAAAAAATTAATCGTTCTTAGTACTCTTCGTTTTGCCTCTTGAAATAAAAGCATGGTTATGGAAACCCCAAAAAATAGAAACTTGATGGGGCAAGTACAGTATAACGCAATAGTTTCCTCTGGTAAGTGTAAACTATGCGGTTTATATAACAAATAAATCGTTCTCGCGAGCTCGCCTCTGAGCGCTGCGCTTTGAAATCGGAACTCCTTGTTAGCAATAAACATGGCATAACCTTTGGCATAACCACGGTCTTTTTCTTCAGAATTTTAGACAAGCATTTATATTATACACTTTACTATGCTGTCAGTAAATAAAGATATAGTAACCTATATGCTAATTAAAATGAAATTGTAAGTATTTTAAGAAAAATCTATTGGATATTAATTAAATAAATGTGTAATAGAAATATTTTATTTAAAAAAATAAGTTTATATTAAATTTTATTTCTTTAAAGGTATGGTAGATCTTAATATAAAATAATAAAAGATATATTATTTATTTCATAAAAAAATGCGATTTTTCAATGGGGAAAACCTCGCAAGCTATCAATGCAGTAACTTCTAATATTATAATTAAAAATTTTCGATTGGTAAATAGATGCTGTTAAACTTTATTTTATGTTGAACTAAATTTTTATCCTTAACAAAAACTTTTTTAATATTTAGTATGAGATGAGTATACCTATTCTAAACGAAAAAAATCTTTACTGCGATTACGAGAAAAATTTGGTAAATCTTCGTAGTTAAAAACGAATATAGTTACTTTTATGTGTTCTCTACGAATATAAAAAAAATTATGATAGGAGATTTCAAGTGCGCTCATAATTTTTATTGCAAGATTGATCGTAAACCTTCACCTAATGTACTGCTTTATAGATTTTCCTTGTAATGGACCAAATACATAAATCTAATTTTCCATTAGCAAAACCGTTATGGAGTGATTTAAGATATTTTAATAGCCGGATGTTACTAGCTGCTCGATTGCTTAGTTATATCATGATTAAGATAAAATATTTCATATTTTAGTAAAAAAGTAAAAAAATGACGTTACTTAATATTACTGAAATACATACGCAATTACATACTGTGTATGACAATAAAGTACAAGAAAATTTACCTATGGATTCTAAAGGTTATTGACATTTCTATACTTACATTTATTTAGGTAAGTCTCGACAAAAATAAAAATATCAATAAAATTTTTGTTATTTAGTGAAGTTCACATTCGTCTCCGATGGTAGCGCTTTGCGAAAATAGAATCTGGCGGCAGATCGGCTCGGTTCCTGAGTCCCGGCCGTAACGTAGTCACGGCTCGACCGGACCCGTCTCGGACGTTTTAGTACACTCGGATGTTACCTCGTAACCGTAACGTTAGCGTACTATTTGAATATGAGTGTGAGTGAAAAGTAAGTGAACATGAATGGAACGGGCACGGGCACCCTACGGACTAAGTTCAGAGGTGTGAAGAAGGAGCTACTCGATCGGCAGACTAGCATGCTCATCCAGTCCATGACTGTACGTTAAATTGACGGATATTTAAGCCTAACGGTATATGAGATAAACGTCTAGATCTAGATTGTCGCTTCAGCAGGACGGAACGAGGGTCCATTGTATTAGTATTATTATCTGCAGAAGTCACGAAATAGGAGATATTAGCTAAAAGGTCGTTGGACATTTTTTTTGTGTTATGTTGTTATCACGGAAGTTTATTCGAGCCGTTGCGTTGACAAAGGGTATTCGTCACAATTTTTTGTCTTTGACTGAAAGACATTCGCAAGTGACTTCAGAGTTAAAAATAAAAACTGCTCAAGTTTTAGGTATGTGTGCATCGGTAAATATTGTCTGAGACGAATTTATTTATTCCCATCCAGTTTTTTATAATGTTGGAGACTCCGGTGTGAGACCAATTTCATTCACGTATGTAGGTATATTTGGCAAATCCGAACAGAGGTTTATCCCTGTATAACTGTTTTAGTCTATCCGTATAATATAAGCGTCGGATTAATTCAGCACTGTTAAATAAAAATAAACAAAGTTTAATAGTAGCCGTTGGTGCGGTAAATCGAAAACAGTGCTAGTCTCTTTCAATCAGATCAATATTATTCCCACGACGACGGCGCAGTAACCCTGCCGTTTGTGAATACAGGATAAATATTGTAGTAGAACACTACCGACATGACATTTTGAACACGGCTGTATAATCGTTGAATCGCATGTGTCTTGGTAACGAACACACACACAATGCGCTCATTCAGTGGGTTCCCCGAGTTCAGTGCGAAATAGGATTCTGTACAAGGATAAATTGTATTCAGCTTTTATTGAGTTAATGAACTTACGATATTACTACGATTCATCTGTACGTTTGTTTCTGTAAACTCTATTTTTTTTTCATTTTTTCATTCATGTTTGTTGAGAAGTGCTTTGGAACGTTTAGGAGAAATTAAAGAGTCGTATCTAGTGTTTTCATTTTTCATTATTTTTAAAATGATAATTCGTTTGTTAATGTTAATACGCTATGCATTCTAAAGAAAAAAATGTGCAATACTTTTCTATCAATAGAATCGCTGTCGAAACATGATGCATTGTTTAACTTGGAAAATTGGGTCAAGCGATTTTTATTTCCTACGGATTTTATGTTCTGTAACTAAATTTAACACCTTAAAGAAAAGCAGTATTACAATTAAATGTAAAAACTATTATTTTAACGCGTGTGTTTTTATTTAAAGTTTAATATTTTTTTTAGGTAGATGAGTTATATTTGGAAATCCTGTATGAGATTTTACACAATGTCGGGGGATGTGACATAGGATGTGAAGTGGGACAGCAAGCCATGCTGTCATATGTCCAAGAAGCGTTCAAGATATCAAACGACAAACACACAGAACTCCTAACACAAGCTGAGGCCAAGGAACCGCCAGAGCTGATGTTGAACGTAGAAGTAGTAGAAGGAAAAGACCTCGTCCCGAAGGATCCGAGTGGTCTTAGTGACCCCTTTGTTACAATCTACCTGATGTCCAATACAGCTCACAGATATAACACGTCTGTCAAATCCGGCACGCTTAATCCGGTCTGGGAGGAACATTTTTCATTGTAAGTGTCTTAGTTAATGTATAAAAGACCTTGTTCAATATATGTTGAAACTTGTTAGTGTCCGTTCACGGAAACATAATCATTTGTTTTGGATAATCAAATGTTTATTAAACAAGGCTTTAAATATATCTAATATATTTATGTTTGCAGACCTATTCCAGGTAACCTTCAAGAAGATTCACTATGCCTAGAAGTTTGGTAAGTGTTAGAAGTTTTAATAATTATTTTTACTGTGTTGTCTGAGTATGTGATGGTATTTTGGACCGTTTTCTTTTCAGGGACTTTGATCCTGCGGAGACGGTTAAAGAGAAAATGACCAAAATATTTGAAGTAAAAGGTGTCAAAGGACTTCGGAAACTTATGAAGGAAATAGCGATTACAGCCTCGACGGGTAAACATGACAACGAATTGATTGGTACGGCGAATATATCGCTCAAAGTAAGAATGCTTTGTATAAATATTGATTTTAGAAAGCGATTATTTTCCCATCAACATTGACCTTCTATAAATACATATTAGAAAGTAATACGAAGCAAAAGAGTTGTAAATTGGGACTTTATTTTCTTTCTTTACTTCGTAAAAGAACAGTTTATAACGAACAGTGAAAAAAATATGAAATTATAAATAATGGAAGCTTGAAGGCTTCTTACTTATTAGAAACAACTGACGTCTTTTCCACCAAAAAAAAAAAAAAACAAATAATCCGCAAAAGAACACAATATTTCTTAATCACTAATATAACACTATAAGTAAATAAATGAAGTAAGCTGGGAAACACTGGGTTTAGTAACCTTTTGAATTGTACAAATATTTAAACGCAAGTTTTGAGTCATAAAGGGGAAAGCCATCTTACCATACAAGCAAAGCATTTGGAAGAATATTATGTTTATTTGCATAAGTTATATGGTCATATAAACGGCCTAGTCTAAGATGTTAGTCATTTGTTTTTAGAAAATTAATTAAAATTGAGAAAAACTAGAAATTTCGAATTTGTACGTTTAACCGTAATTATATTTTTATTTGTTTAGATTTAGATCACGCGTTGGTAATGCTATATTTGAAAATTATAATTAAACACTAAAGTGTTGATATTTCAAAAGGTTATGAAACTATTGTTTGAAAATTTTGCTATACATGAACCTGCAACAAATCCTCAACGAAGCATTATTGAAATATAATCTGAACTATCCTGTATTTAATCTTGTTGAAATATAGTTTTAATAATAAGATGTAATTTTATATACTAATTGGATATATTCTATTTATTTCAGTCGATTCCTGCAGGAGGAATGGTCATGTGGCTGAATTTGAGTAAAAAGAGTAAATTGCGTCGTCAAGGCGTATTAAAAGTACGGTTTAATTTCTCATCGGAGAAGAATTCACAGGTAGCAGCTCAGGAACACAGGCATCTGTTGAGAATACTTCTGCTTCATGAGCTAGATAGTTCTAAGGTTTGTTTTTTTACTTCACTGATATTATTTACGAAACTTTATCGACAAATGTATATTACGACACTAATCTTACATATTTGAGATTTAAAATTTTGTAAACGTTGTAAAATTTTCGCACTTAACGTGAGTCGATGTAGTTCGGTAAAGAATGTTAATATGAATGAAACAGTAACCTGAAAACAAACATATTAAGTTAGTACCTACGCGACCGAGCTTTGCTTGGAGCTTTTTCTTGTTGAAATACATAAAAACACGCGTTTTTACAGCCACAAGATAAATTTAGATCTATTTTATTCATCCCGAAAACCTCACGTACTAAATTCCAGCGAAATCGTTAGAGTCGTTGTCGAGACCACCGATATAAATAAATAAGTATAAAAAAATATACACGAATTACTTGTTCAAATACATAAGATGGATTGTCATATAATTCCAGGTGGCTCCATACTGGTGGTGCGGCAACTTCAGCGCGGCGGCTGAAGGCATCCTGACGCAGCACGCGGCGCAGAGCGGCCTCACGCCCCTCGACAACAACCTGGCGCAGTGGGCCGTCTTCTGCGCCGTCACCACCGACCACCCGCTCAGCTTCGCCCTCTTCAACTGCCTGCTCGACAAGCTCACCAAGCCCTTGCAATCTGGTCAGTGGCTTGTTTTCTATATAATAGGAACGAAGTCCTTTAACGCGGGTTGTGGTGGAAGTCCAATAACAGAAAATTTGGCGTAAAGAAAAAAAACATCATCACCACTGACTTAGATGCCATTTTTTAGGGTTCCGTAGTCAAAACGGAACCCTTATAGTTTCGCCATGTCCGTCTGTCTGTCTGTCTGTCTG
>DVVJ01000989.1:0-12605 GCA_018234505.1 Junonia neildi neildi | reverse complement strand
AGACAGACAGACAGACAGACAGACGGACATGGCGAAACTATAAGGGTTCCGTTTTGACTACGGAACCCTAAAAAGGGTATTTGACCTTGATTTTGACTTATAGGTTAACGAAACGAGCGAACTACATTAGATGGGGTATGTACAAAGGAAGGTCAAGTACTAAAAATTTACTACTTCAGCCTGAAACCGTAATACGTTGCGGTTACGAGTCACGTATAGCAAATTTATATGTATCTTGTCCATACAGAAACGTTTGTATGCAAATCTGTGAAATGCAAAATGTGGAAGACATAGATACTTCTGAATATAAAGAGGTATTTGTATGCAGTGTGCCCATGAATAAAAATCGACTGTGAAAATTTTATTTTCCTTCAATCACTTGTAAATAAACTTGTGTTGTGTGTATCACTCGACTGTTTCCTCGTATCGTATCGAGAAGAAAAATAATATTAAAAAAAATCGTAGCTGTTAAGTGTGGCTGTTAAGTTAATGTGGCTGTTAAGTGATGTTTTACTAATTGTATATTTTTTCAATTATCTTTCATTAATTTGTATACTTTACTACTTATTTCTACTACTAGTCTATTATCTTGTATCCGAAACAATAAAAACAACAATATTTAAAAAATAGTAACCCTAACTTGGGTGGTTTTCGAATGTAGATATTCTAACTGTGTATTTTCTTCCAATCTTTTATAAATAACCTCATATGCTATTATAAATATTTCCTCCTATCTCATACAATAAGGTAATAATGTACAAAGAACAGTAGCGGTAACTTTATGCGTGGCTGATGAATATGAATATTATACAGTTCTTATGACTTTCCCCCGGGTGCCCTTATAATTTATCACCACGCTAATTTGTTCTTATCAAGTGCTTTCCATGTAACGCGTGCACAAGTAGAATAGCAATACTTTCCAAAAATTATTTACATTTTGCTTTCATTTACATTTTAAGAAGTTAAATACGTTTTGTACCATTTTATTTTATTGACAATGATGATGCTGTGCTTATAATTATCACATTTAATAGGCATGTATTTATTTCAAGTTACTATGAATTTTGACGAATAATTGTGTATTAAAACAAAGAAAAGAATATATTTATATATAAAATATACTTACTTAAATTTGTTAGTGTTTCTAAAACTAACAAAATAATTTTATTAAACAATATAATAATCTATGTAACATTGTTGTATTGAACAATAATATCTGTTATTGAAAGCAAACATAATCAAGCGAAATAATTATTTGTAACTAACGTTCCATGGTCGTATAGTCACTCCAAATGATATCGGTATTAATTGCTACAAATATCTGATTTAAACGGAATAATACAGATATACGTGGATACAATAAACTTCTAAGCTCGATATTTAGCACGCGATTTAGTCGTTTGTTCGGGAAAAATGTGAAAGGTTAATGAAAATCTAGTGAAAGTGATTTATGCATAAAAAGGTTATTATAAAACTATTGGAAAACTTCGTTGCGTTTAAAAACGTTTGACTTATGAGCTTTAAACGGATTTTTATGGCATTATGTCGGTGCTTTTTGATCAGTTTCTCTTACAAGTTTGTCTGAGAATATTTCGTCTAGATTAAAATTGGTCTGTAAAGTTCTAGCCAAGTCATACCTTGGCCTATACTCGCTATGCCAAATCAAAACGTATTTCTATGTTGAAACACGTTGTTGTCTTAAAACCGTATTCTCTATGACATTGTGAAGTTGAAATGTCACGTTACGTGGCGCGTTCCATGCTGTCAAATAAGTAATAAAAAAATTATTATAATAAAAAACTAACCGGTAACTTTTTTGAAAGTGCCATCACCAAAAAGACAAAAATATCATTATCTATGCTATTCCTTACTTTTTGAAGACGTGTGCTTATAAAATACCATTTTAAGAAGACGTAACGTGCCATTGTTTGACGAGCACGATATGACGTCATCCGTTTTCGGCACGTTACGTATCGTGACATAGAGAATACGGGCCCTTGTCAACCGAATTTCTGAATCCACCACTAGTCGACATTTGACATACATACGCATAATGTACAAATTGTCAACATATTTATGGTTGAATCATGTATTTTATTGTAAAATTGATTTTTTGTTTTTTAATATCTGTTTAATTTGTCAGTTTCTTTTTAAGATAACCAGTTATCGAATATCATAAGTACGATCTCGATGTTGGTTGGTACCTAATTGAGTTCTTCAATTTGAGTTGTAGCAGTCTAATATGTTTTCCTACCTACGTTAACATAATTAAAATATAGCTTAAAGCAATATTTTTAAATCGAGATACATTTGTGATCGTGGTGATAAAGCCTTGTGCGGATCCGGTTATCAAGATTACGAGCGATTGGTTCGGTTAGCGGAAGACCCGGTGAATAAATATAATAGCATATTCAAGGAGATTTAGAGACGTATCTCACTTATAAAGCCAGCTGGAATATCGTTCCAAAATTTTCTATTGTATCATATTTAACTTTGTTGTAATATAGTATGTTAATGGTAAGCGTTGTAGTATGTATTGAAGTGCAAAAGGCAGTTCAGATGGGAAAATTAATTGAAAACTGCATGTCTCCATTCCAACTCCCGTAATATCACGTCATATTTTCTGCCTTGACATAAACAACTCGTCACAAGGCTACCACCGAATCACGTTTTTTAAATTGTCCTATTAACAATAGTAAGTAACTAATACATGGTGGTTAATGTTAAAATCTCTTAGTTAGGTATAAATTATATATATAATATATACTGACATACATAATTATGTTTGATACACATTACATACATATTTACTATACACGTATAGTCATATATATGTCATTATGGATTATAAATGTATTAATGAGAAACTTAGAACGATTCCGTGTTATTTCAAATGTATGTGCACTTGTGTAGCATATAATTTTAATATTTTGTAGTACGTATCTCACATCGTAACACCCCGTTCCCACTTGTCGTGTGTCGTGCACGGATTTTAATCGTGTGTTCCAGTGGCAGAATATTTTATATGGAGCTATTCACACTTGTCAAAACACGATTTTGTGTCGTCGACGACAAGACTCCATACAAAATGTTCTGCCACTGGAACATACGATTAAAATCCGTGCACGACACACGACAAGTGGGAACGGGGTGTTACGCTTCTTATGCGCTTCTAACGCGTCACAACACACCACACTACATATACACATACAACAAGTAACTCTTGCTCTAATACGTTGTTGAAATCAAGGAGTCCAATGTGCCAGTGATAACATAATTTTATCAAAATTAACGCTCACAATATTCGCAAGTAAATAAAATGTTCTCGATTGACGAAACTTGAGATTCTTCAAAATAAGTTTACCAGTAGAAATATTTTCGAATAGAGAAATATCCGTGTGTCCATATCCTAAGCGAACATGCGCTCATTCGATAAATTCGACTAATAGTTGGAAACCTTAACGTGATTGAATGCGCGGACTCTCGCGTCTAATAGGCTTCAATAGGCTATAATTCATGTCCCTTCAGGCTTTCCATTAACGGCTATTATGTTTCGAAGTATCGATGGATTAATCAAACTATCAATCTTTAACGGGTAATCTGTAGTAAAATTATAATTGAAGTAAAATTTAATTGATGAATTTGTGTGTAAGGCGTAGTCTTTTAAACTATTAAGCTGATTTGAAAAATTATTTTCAACTTGAGGAAGATCATATGCTACGACTCATAGAAGTCACAATCACAAGTGCGAGGTAATTACAAGGGGAAGCCGCTCTGTACCATGGGATTTATTGCGAATAATCATCACTATCGTTTTAATACTTTTTGAAACTAGATATATAGTTTATGTACTGAAACAATGGCAATCAAAGTTTTGCGTATTGACTATAAACTCCATGATTGTAATAATAATCGGCAGCGATTTCTTGTCGTTTGCTAAGCTGTTATGTAAAGATAATAATTACGTTTTCCTGTTGATTATTTTTTATAAAAAACAATTAGGTACCTATATAAAGTTTTCAATAGGTTTAAGACAGAAAGTTCTCTCCAATCGTGTGTTCTAACAACACTTCCTTGTTTGATTAAAATATAACCACAATGTTATAGAAAAATCCTATTTAAAAATCACTTTACCCAGTCCTCATTATAGAGCTCATTCAGTGGTTCGACTACGTTAAGTAATACGAGAACTAGTTTCGCGCCTCCCCACATAATTTCTTATTTAATTAACTCGCTTGCTTGAAAATGTAAGTATTAGGGATATTGAAATTTTATATTAGAATTTGTCTCAATTTGTATTATGCATGATCGATGTGGCTTTATGTCACTAATGTATGCAACAAACAGATTTTTCAGTACATTTTCTGTAATAAATACTTTAAGGAATATACTAGTAAAATTGATGTCGGGTGTAAATCGACATTATATTTGTAGATTGGTAAATAATATATAAATAAGTAATTAATGGTTTAATATACAGATTTATATATGGTAAATGATAAATGGTATTGGTAAGTTGTGAGAGCACGCGGCGCTGTTGGCGGCCGAATGTGAACTGAGTTAAAGTAAGTGTTTAATTATAAAAGAAGATAATATTTGGGTCAGTGTGTAAATGCTGACTCCGTGCCGCGTGCCCTGACGTCAACGCACTGTACCTCGTACAATTGTAATTGTACAAAGGATATACAGAGTGTCCCGAAATTAAAAGATTAGTTTTATGAGTTATAGATTTAGTTATATATTATTTAATTGGCCAAATAACAAAAATATTTTCGTACGAGTAGTCACTTGCTTTCTGAGATACAACCATTGTTGTGAAATTTTGAAATTTCACTACTTTCAATATATATATACTTACATACCATTGTGTAGTCCAAAGTACGCCTAAAATGAACATTTTCTTTACAACTTCCTAAAAATAGTCTATATTCTTGGCTTTTACTAAAAAAAAAAAAAACAGATTTTCCATTTCCATTATCCAAAGAAAATTTTATGAAGAAGAAAATACAATTTGTTTGTTTGTATTACATTATATCAAGAGGGCGCTACCAAAACTGTGTCAGATCTACTAAAACTTTGTGTATGGATCTGTTGTTCTTGAAAACTTTTTTAGAAATTTTTACGAAGGCTTTTATTTATACCTTGTGAATAAGTCATAAGAACTACTCTATTTTTTAAAATAATGGTATAAGAAGAACTTTGTATGATTTATTTAATATTTTTAAAATAGTTCCTAAAAATGAAAATCAAAAATTAATTAATAATATATCCTTAACAAAAACTAGATTCATTAAATTCCAAAGGCGTGACTAATTATTTCATATAAGTAAAAAACAGGTCTATATTTCAACGGCCCAAAAATGGTACAGCCATATGTTTTCATAATTTATACTTGTGTACGTATATTTACTATCAATCATACTAGAAAGGTAATCCATCACAAACGTGACTCAGAAATATCTGTAATTCTGTATACTAATCCTTAACCACCAAAATACACTACAAATTAGCACCTTACAACCCAGCAAATTATATTTGCCTTTATCTTTTTCAAGAGATCCAAAGGAATACTTAATCACGTGACGCCATTGAGCGGAGGGGTCTCTGAACTTGCACTAAAAGGGCTGTATACGTCACCAGGTTCCTTTGCAGGTAAGCGGAATATGAGAACAACCTCACGCCTCGTGTAATTAACCGCAACCCGGTAATTAATTCGCAACATCACCCGCTACTGCGCCTGTCACATAAATTCCTCAAGTTCATATTATGCCTACGGATGATGAGGGTGACCATGGGATTTGTGTTTTTTTTTTTTGGCGATATTAAAAATGTAACAGTTTAAACAAAGTATTCAAAAGCTAATGTAATGTAATTACATATTGTTAAAATAATTTGAATTTTAAATATCAGTTAATAAATGATGATATTACGAGGAAAGTAAATCTAAAAAAAAAACAAAGTCTAGAAACTTCCCCCTTTTTTAAGCCTATTGAAAATGTGTAACTGCAATTTTGTATTTCAATTCAAAAAAATTAACATAATTAATTTCGTAAATATAATAGAAATAGTCGGAGATAATTAATTATGCCTTACTACTAACAAATCTCAGAATTCAAAGACATACGAGTATATATAGAACGCATAACCTACACGACAGTGCAACAACTCAAAGTCATAAACTTCTTGTCATGCGATGTGGTCTTTCATAATGTCGAACGTTAAAGCAAAACTCAATGTTGCTTAACGCACTTTTTGCTCACGAAAACTATAGAACTTGAAACTTTTCGTCCATTCTTCTAACGCAAAACGTTTCTTAGTGAGTTTTTCAACGAGATTTCTTGTTTCAGATGGAAATTTTGTCGACTTCCACTCGGGCTGTACCTAATTGAGGAATAACAGCTTAAGTTTCACTCGAAACTATTTTTAATTGTTCATTCAATCTTCTAGAGTTCAACGCTTTCCCCTTTATCCTCTCGTTAAGGATTCAGTTAGTTTCAAGAGATATGCTAATCGGCACTGCACCCGAGACTTCGTAAGGTTTATTTTATAAGAATCTTTTTTGCATATTTTAATAACTTATTGATTTAATTTGTTTTGTAAATTATTTTTATAAATCAACTATTTTATTGAAATAAATAAATTTGAAATGGATTTAAATCACGTATATTAAATACTTTTATCATGCCTACTACGGTGGTAGTTGTAGATAATATTTCTTTAACATTTAATAAAACCCAATCCTATCATTGTTTGCATGTAAATTATCACTATAAATAGATTTTATATAAATTTTTAGCTCATTATCGGTAGAAAAAAATTTTAATACTGTGATCAAGAAAATCTTCACGTTTCCTTTGTAGGATGTGCCAGTTTAAACGTAAGACTTTCTTGACAACGTTAGTCATGAAGACAAATACAAAACGTAAACGGTTTTGTTTTTTCTGGTATTCTTTTATGAAACGTGTCTTTTGTTGTACGTCGAGAAGCGTTGTAACAAAACTTCACGGTATTTTGAAATAAATAGTAAAAGGAAACTGTTTTATAATGGTAAAAGAGAAAAGGCAATGAAAACAGTGCGAAAAAACCGCTCCTCTGTTGTTAAAAATACTAACATTTTGTACTTGAAATGCTTCGAAAATTTTTAAGAGTTAAAAAATGATTCGCTATAAAATCTAGATTGTGGTTTTTGAATCACGTTTTTTAAATTTAATATAGGTATTATATATTTTTATTTATATTATCTAACACTATAATCGAATCATTCGCCCTGGAATTTTGACAAGCATATTATAATTTCTTGATATACTTTATACCTTATATTCACTGGGCAGAAGAAGAAGCTGGGAGAAAAATATGAATGTATATGAAGATAATATAAATTAAAAAAAACATTGGTGGAATAGAATTTATAATAACGCTACCAGATAACATACAAAAAGTCTATAAAATATAAAATGATTGGTCACTCTACACAATATTACGCAGTCCAAATTACGTACGCACACTTGAATACTCTTTTGTCACCGCTATGACTCTTAGACCTAATAATAATAAGGATCAATTTCACTTGATTCGCCTGAAGAATAACTGTACACCGTAATTTGTCAAGGTTCATTTGACATTCCCAGACAATAATGGCAGACGTGTCAACGGTTATGGGAAATTAGGTTTCTATGTTTTAAGGAATTGAATTTAATCATTAAAAATTATGTGTCTTAAAAATTCGCGGGAATATTGATCTAGAATAAAATAAGTGTAGGAAGTGTGAGAAAACTTCTGGGAATGGTTTTTAGTCACACGTAAAAAGAATAGCCATCGGCCACTTACTTTGTACGCAATATAAATGTTACATGACTACGGCATAACACAAAACTGCTACGATATGTACGTATGTGTATACGTGTGTACGTGTGGACGTACGAACTTACGCACGTTCGAACGTACAAACTTAATTTGTCAATGACTCTAGCCACATTCTTAAACTAATGAACTTATTTTTCTTCTTTCTTGTAATATTATTTTAACCTTAAGAATAACGTTGCTTTAACAAAGATAGCCATTTAGTTTACAGTACAAAAAACTCTATGTCCTTTTATTCAATATTTTTTGTTACATTTTGATTTACAAAATAATATTTTAGTAAATTCCAAGAAAGAAAATGATAAAGACTGTCAATTTAATTAACTGAAGCTTCAAAGTAAAAAATCCTTTGATCATTTAATTCGTTGCAGAACTCCTTCTTAATTAGAAAATCGTACACAGTTGAAATGGCAACGCAGACTTCGTACACTTTTTATTTGAACAAAAATGTTACACCTTAATATTATTTGGATGATTAAGAGGTAGAAACATAAATCTTTAACTCTAAAATCTTCCACCACTTTAAATACCCACTTACTTAACTTTCCACTTAACTACGTTGCTACCTACTAATTCCTTATTTTATTAATCGAATATGTTATGAATATGACTTTTTTGATTATTATGTTATTAATACTTTATAACGCTTTGGATTCATAGAATTCATCATATCGCGAGCGGGACAAACTCTTCGATTTTTCGAAGTATAGAAAGCACTGTAGAATTGCAATATTTTTTTTACTGACATTTTTTCCATTTAGTTATTCGATTTTTAAGGCTATTGCTAAACTAAATGCAATCTATAAGGGATTGATAACAATACCATTTAGGTTCTAAAAATACGCAACTTATACACAGATTGTGTTATCTTTGAAATAATGTTTATACTTTCCTTCATCGAATAAAAAAATAACCTCATTTTTTTCGTTAAAAGCGTAATATCTTTCAGGATTTGTAGCTTACTCAAACGGATATGATTGAGATAAAAAAATTATTCGTATATCCGATTCATTGAATGTTTCGCCTAACAAAAAAGTAAAGCCAATCGTATGTCAAAACCGAATAAACATCGAAACTCATGGATCGAAAATTGTTTTAGGGTTCGTATTTCACGTAAAAAGTTTTGATGGATTTCTCGACAGCCGCACGATGTACGCTTTCGATTTGAAGGAACACGGAACGCATCAGGGCCTAAATAATTAAATGAACGAAATAAATCGATTTCACGTGTTCGAAATACTTTGCCTCCGAAACACCAATTGTGTTTCTCTGACTCTAATATATTTTTGATTGATTCTTTAATGGCTTAATGGTATTGGGCAGGGCGATGTTAAAGTCGAAAGTCAATCTAAACCAAATGAGGTTTAAATTGAATTTCAACTTTAACATGACTTGACCTTAAAGTACCTAATCGAAATGTAAATAGTAGGTAAAGTTTTATACTTATTTTATACCCATAAATATAATATTTACACCTTATTTTATTATATGGAGACGGCCAAGTAAATCCCAGATAGTGTTATTAAGTTTTCAAGTGCTTTCTGTTTATATTTAATCTCGTTCTCGTGCTTGGCGGGAGTAAAACTTCGTGAGCAAACCACCACGTGTCGGAAGAAATTCTGCGACATGTATATCCGCCAATTTAAAGTGGAGCGAGGCTGATGAAACTTCTTAATGGGGAAAAACGCCTTAGCTTTTGCTTTGTAGTGAAAAATTTACAGGCCGTTCTGTTACGTTAAATAAAAAGAAATTTTAGAAATAAATAAAGCTCTAGTCCTTGCTCTTATGAACACAAATATATATTAGTTCGCTTTTCGTAATATTCGTTCGAGTTTGTTTTTTTCAAAATAAAAAAATCAAACACCATTTCGAATATAAGTCACATTGTTACACAATAGAAACAGGAGGACGTCAAAAATATTGATAAGCTTATCTTTTCGTACGACTCTCGAGACCTTTTCTCTTCCTTTTGATGTTAAATGTTACGAATTTTCGATATAAGTTTTGTTTTTATTTCTTTGGATATTTCATAAAGATTTTAAAATTAATTTTATTATGTATAATATTAAAATAAATCATTAGTTCCCAGCCGCGTATTAATTACCTTTTCCCTAATAGGAGAAGAGGCCTATGCCCAGCAGTGGGATATGTACAGGCTGTGTTAATCAAATTATCAGATTCTGTCAACCGATCGCTCCAATTACATACAAAATGTTCAACACACGTCCTTTTCCGTACGGAAAAACAATTGAAGAAGTTATTATCTCGGTTGAACACACCGAAGCCGAACGTTTGAGTGGTGCCTTACTACGCTGCCTCTTAAAAACTTTCATTAGTCTACTTCTAAAAATAAAAACCATTTTGAAAATGTTATTTAAAACATTTGTACGTTGAAACGAACATGTTCTCAAATTATTTTACATAATTATTTTATAATTATAGATATGTGTCCATTTTTATTTAACTTTGACAAGCTCTCCAAATGTCTCCAAAGTTACGTAACACATGTTTTTTTTTTGTTATAATATTAAAAAAATTGGTGATATGTAAATATTAAAACATATTTAGATAATTTTGACAGCCTTTTCTTATGGTTAACTTTTTACTAATAATCTAAAAAGTACCAAAATCATTTTATGTTACATCATTGACAATATATTATAATGCGAAAATAATACTTGTAAGTTCTGCAAACTGTCTCTAGCTAGTAGTTTTGATAGCTTTCAATGACGTAAATTTTTTTCTGTAAATTTTGATTAAGGCTGGATAATTAATTATCAATAATTACTCGGTGTAACTTTTTACAAGTATAATTCTCACCAAACAAAATATTTTAATTACAAAGGCTACTAATGATAATTTATTAACAACGCCATCTATTAATGATAAAACGGTACTACAACATTAACAATGACTTAGTAGTTACTGACAACGTCGTATAGATGGCGCTGTTAGTATATTTTTAACAGTTATGACGGGATATGTATAAAATAAAACGTGCACTAACCTTTTATTGAGGAATACAATAAATTGAAATGAAGTTAAAATATTAGATTCAACGTGTGCATAAACAGTCATCTTAAGGCTCAGCGCCGACCGACGGAGTATTTTCAAAGCGACTTCTTTAATGACAATCTAAATACAACCTTAATTATTTTTCCATACGATTCAAATTGGCACAATTAATTTAATTTTGGCAAACATTTCCTCCGCCAACTGTAGATGGCGTCTAATAAATTTTTGATAGCATGGCACCGCTCGCGCATAGGATATTCTATTTAATTTTATTATTAAAGCATTTAGTTGTACCATAAGACATGAGCGGAGCTAGAACGATTTGGGGTTTAGTATGAACCATTTTTTCTTTAGTTTTCTTGTCCCAATCGTCTAAATTTTTTAGAGTAATTGATTTTTACTTATTTAATATTTGTATTATGGTTAAAATCGCAGGGATTTGATACCAAATTTGTAATGCTACAAAATTCAACTAAATCTTGTGTGATTCTATACCGATTTATTAATTACTGTCATATGCAATTTTTAACACTTAGATTATGAATTAGCCGCTTTGAAAGCACTCCATCAGTTTTGTTCACTATAATATTCTCTACATAGGTATATAAAAACAGCACTATTGATAATATTTATATAAAACTGTAATAAGTAATAAAACATGTACTTGAAAATATTTAAGTCATTGACTATTACATTGCACTTCTTTAAAGTTAAGAGCCCATTAACACTTGTCGGGTCGGACCCGGATGTTAATCGGATGTTTCAGTGGCAGAGCATTTTATATGAAGCTATTTACACTTGTCGGGTTAAAAATCGTAGACGTGACTGAAACGCCGACACCCGATAAAAATCCAGATCCAAAACACGACAAGTGGGAACGGACTCTAAGACGTCATATTACTGTCGAAAAGACATTTGACGTTTTAAGTGACAGATTATATTATACAAAATGGTCGCCGCAAATTAAATGTATGTAAAAACTTTCATCCTTTCATTTTCCTTCCTTTGAAACTATATTTTCACAACAAAAAGTCTGTGTCCATCTTAAAAATGAAAAAGTTGATATTACAAATATTTTCCAACTTTGAAACTGTAGTTGCGGCACCTTAGCTGCTTTTACGTGACATACTATTCTTTAATTTCTTTTAATTTAGTCACTACTAAAGACCATAGTAAGTTCACTTATTTAATAATAGCTGTAACATTTCGTAGCTAAGTTCCTTACAATTGTTTTTACATGTAAACATATTTAGGGGAATAATGCCCAATGGACCTTATTTTTGAAATATTTTTCAGAAAATTTCCGCATTACGTTTTTAATTTTTTAAAAACGAAAAAAGCTACAAGATAAAGAATATTTTAAAAGACTGCGTTAGACGGAGCCCAATTGTTTTGACCATTGTATTAAGTCAATTTGACATACACATGAGGCCGCGAGAACAACGGCCTAACCAACTACATCTCAATTATGTCATTGCGGGCAAAACGACTTAACAATGAATTCTTGATTAGATGGGAATCAAGATACGTTTATTGCATTGCAACTTCAAAAACTTGCGAGCTACAACAGTTTGTTTTTTGTATATCCCAAAATTTCCCTGCAGATAGGCCGTTGTTGCTCTTGCAGCTTAATATACAGGGTGTTCCTTAAGTATGTGTTAGATCCTACAAAATCTGTTACATCTACATATAGGTTTGCCATTACGAAGGTAAAGAAGACTAAAAAGTCA
>DVVJ01000988.1:0-12611 GCA_018234505.1 Junonia neildi neildi | reverse complement strand
TCCCCATTAATTCCCCATCAATTCTCCCTCCTTACCCCCTAAAAAGCCGGCAACGCATTTTGTAGTTCGCAGCCATGGGCGACAGCATTCACTTACCATATTATGGTGATCTGTCAGCTCGTTTGCCGCCCTATTCCATGAAAAAAGAATAGAAATTTACATATAGAAGTTATTCTTAAATGACCCAAAATTTCAGTAACTAATACAGATGCTATGATGCAAAGCAGCATTTCAGTAAACTCATAACTTTTTACTTTTTACCTTTATATTTTACATATTCCACACATCAGGTTTCCGTAGCTAAAGTGGCAAGTGTCATTTCAATAATTCATTATTGTAACATTAACAAAAATCTTGGCAAGTTCATGAAGTGCCATGAATCTGCTTGGTTCGTCCAAATAATGTTAATAACATTTTGTAATAGTTAAGTAATTTTAATGTTTAAAATTTAATGGATAAAACCACATCAACCTGATCTAGTCATCTGCCAGAAGGTTTAAGAATTATCGGATTGGAATAACAATAGAATCTACGATCACCTACAGGATCGTATCTCAAAACACTATAAGGACTTGTAAGTACTTCTGAAGCAAAGTTTTAGAATAAAAAATGAAATGAATATTATAAACCTTTTCCACGATATCACACACGATGAAGCGCGTAAAATATATTCATCGCAAGCGTCATGAGAGCGGCATCATCGGGTTTTTGCTCATAATTACGTAATTTCATGCAGATTGCTCCACGACCGGGGAAAAAATAACGTGTCAGCCGTTCACATAACTTTGTTGAACTTAGTATGTGAAGTCGTGATTGTTTCTGTTCCTGGTACTTTGTAGCCTCTTCCTGCTACAGTGAGTATATGTAATAAAATTGTGAATAAATTATTTTTTGTTAATATGCCGGAAGAGAATTTGATCGTCTTCGTGGACAAATTTACTAGCTCCAATTGAAGAAGGGTTGACTAGTAGGTAACCAGGTACTGAATAAATATTACAAATATTTTGTTTTATTTATCCTGGGCATTATATATTTTTTGCTTGTGAGATATTGTTTACGTTGTCAGTAATCTCTTTTTGTTTTATGCGTGCATCTGCATTTTTCGGGAACTCTTGTACAGAAGTTATTTCTCTGGATCCAACTGTTTAGAAGGCAACTTAACCAGACAGAGTTTATGTTTATATGTTTGGAATTATATTTGAAAATTATTTGTCAATTCTGTATCCTTGATAAATTTTCATTTAGGAGAACATGTTAGATTCCTGTTATTTACTATCGTAGGACACGAGTAGTCAAAATAAGTAGTAGACATCAGGCTGATTTTTTAGATTTTTAAATTTTGAACTATTTAATTTGCCTTATCAATGTATATGTAGAATAAATATTGAAGTTGCTGGCAGAGCTAAGGGCTGAGCAGTTCAGTGTATGATGTATAGCGTGTGGTGGGTGACGGCGAGTCGGTGGCTGATTGAAATGTCACGGCGCGGGCGCACGCTCGCCTGTGAAATCGCTAATGACTACCCGCACGGTTAGGGCTGACTCTTACTAGAATGCTGGTGTTTATGGTGGGTTTAGATGTCTGTCTATTAGATCTCTATCGAAGTATATATTTTTGATAGTCAACAAAAGTAATATTGAAGAAAAATGCGATTTTGCGATGCGATACAATGTAGGTACTAGAAAAAGTTATAGCAAAATTGTAAATCTTATTAGTCAGTGAACATAATATCAGTCAGTCGTAAACTTCTTATTCTTATAAGTTACATAAATGATATCAATCTATTCAGTATTTAAGCTACAGATTTCCAATATAAAAGCAAGTATTCATACCATCCATAATTTTTTCTTAGTTTTCCTAATTCACAAATCTCAGCAGTCAAAGAAATATATGGGCAATATTTTACAAACTGGAGCTAGCCCTGCGCGCGATAGGCTCGCGCAGTTGCAGGTCATTATAAAGCCATTTGCGCCGACAATTGTTTATGGTCATTTGAATAATTTACATGCGACGTGTGACCGCGTGCTGCCCATCAGGAGCTGGTGATTGAAGGCATCCTGCGTTTACAAATCAATTTCGCGACGCGTTCGAGATTGTTCGAGATTGTTCCATTGAGGATTATGATAGACTCGGTTCTGCTTTATCATTATGCGTGGGAATGTTTCTGAATTTCAATTGCTCCTGTTTTATATGTGATTTTTTATCTCGATTTTTTTTGTGAAGGAGATGTGATTTTCTTCAATCTGATCATGTATGATAAAGTTGAAATGTGTAATCTTAAATACCGTTATCCTAATTGGATATGCTGTATACGCTGTCGACCAGTTAAGAGTATATATTGCTACCAGAGGTTTTTCTATTAGAATTTGGTCAAATTTGTACAGGATTACATATACATGACAGAAATCAAATGGATGCATGTAGGGTTATATCGCGTAACATGCAAACAAAAAAAATCACATTGGAAAAGTCTTTTGAAATGAACATTAACTTAATAGATATATGATTTTTTATGTATGTTACCGAATTACTCGAAGACGGCTGGGCCGATTTTGACATTTTTTTTTTGTTTTAAAGGGTATGTTTCACAAGTAGTTCTATTGTCAGGAGATCAGGATCTGATGATGGGATCCTGGAGAAAACGAGGGAACTCCTCAAATTTTTAGACACACTTATAGTGATTTCGGTTTTTTTCAAAAAACCTTAGCCATTTGCTTACGAAAAGTGATATTTGATAAAGTGGCACTGATAATAAAGACCACAAAGGGTCATCAAAACTTATTAATAAGTAAGTATTTTACGATTTGATTACGGTGATAGTCGATGAGCAATTGTTAGTCAATATGCATATGATGAAGTCTAGCTGATAATGGAGTACCAGGGGAACTCCTCAACGATTAACAGCCCTGCATCGAGAAAAACGATACTTTTTAATTGGTCATGAGCAGTTGACAATAGGCTATACCTTATATAAAGCGTAATGTAAGTTACAGTTCACAACGTGCTGAACAGGAGTTAACTATTTAGGAATTTAATTATTAATAGATAATCTGACTTGTAAATTCTGTTATACATTCCTATTGATATCACTTGTAACGAAAAAGTGTAAAATTAATAAATTTTTATAAAAAAATAAACCGACTTCAAAAGTGAACTAATAAGTCATAAATACCACATCCTTCTACAACATATTTAAGTCAGTGCCACTTAATCAAAATTGCTTAGCACCGACGTATAAACATTTTATCTGCTTTCATATAAAAAGTGTACAGGTACAATCTCATCTTATCAGAAAATAACTTTCGTCTCTACATACTTCGAGGTGTTGATATCGAAATATCAATTTATTAAGTTTTTATTGTTACTCATGGTGTTTTTTCATGAACTTTATACTCGCAAGTTCAGTTTTTAAAACCTCATTATGTTTACAAGTTATTAAAAATACATCATTTTTTTATTGGCATTTTTGTGCACTAATTGTAAGAATGATATCCAATTGAGAAGAACAGGAATTTTCTATTGTGTTCTTCAATTAATTCTTATAGGATGTTAAGTAATGGCTTCCTATACAACATAAATAAATTACACGACTAATTAGAAGATAATTATTATGAAATACGTTTTAATTAATGTTATTCTTTTTAAAACTAGTAATACAGTACAGGATCCAGGACGTTTGTTTGATATTGACCCAAAAACTTTGAGTTTTGATTGTTGATTGAGGATAGATTTTGTTATGCTTGAGGCTTGTGAGTGATGAACTCAAATGTATTGAGTGGCACTTTATAATATGTATTTGTGTTAACTAACATAGAACGACTTCATAATTTTTCCTATAGCTTCAAGTGCTCATAAGAATCTCACTGCCGAAGTCATGGCGCTGGTAAAGGAAATGACTAAAGATATTTATATATATTTTTTCTATTTACTAATGTATCTATTTTCTCTACCTAACTTAAAAACGTCTTTTAAAGTCTTGAGGTAATTATAACTTTCTACAACAATTGAGTTAGAATGTACACATTCTGTTGTTAGCGAAGCAATAAAGCCACGGCGAGACATATCTCTATCGATTATATCATTTATCTACCGAAGTTTACTGCGTCGGTGTAATGAAATTGTTAACTGGCTCCGTACTTTGCTCTTAGATTAAGTGCATCGAGCGCCGAGCATCAATCAGTGGATGTGTTTGCCTCCATCGTATCGAAACATAATTTTACTTTGTTCTGATGATAGCATCGCGGCCGCGCGCGACCCTATTCCGAGCACCTGTGCGACCGCCCGCCTCACGAAACATTCTCATAATACTCTATTTAAATGGATACCTTTTCCATATCGGTCCGCTGGAATTCATTTAACGTATGATTAAAATTATTAAAAAATATATTATTTGTCACAAGACTCGATTCATACACTCCTTTTATAGGCATAATCGTTGTGTGAACCGATCGGTTAGCTTTTTCATTGAAACCGAGCGAATAAGGATACGGTTCGTAGGTTGCTTGTGAAAATTTGTAGTTCTATCGTTTTTTAACAAAATATGAAATCGAATCGCCTTCCGCGTTTCCAGAATAGCGTCACGTAAAGTCGAGATGCGCGGTAATTCCGCACGGAGCTGGTTAAATTTATTAGAAAGCCGCTCGCGCCCTTCTCAGCTCGCCAATTTACTAATCGTAACTCATCTGCGATAAGCGCGGCATTACCGCGGCGCGGGCGGCGTCGCTGCGGTGCGGAGACGCGCATTATCGATGGCCCGAACCGCCTCGTGCCATAATAAGGAACCTAGATCGAGCGCTTTAAATAATATCGTGCGCCCGGTCAGCGACCCGCCGTCACACCGCGCGCGGAGCCGCTCCGCCTAATTAATATTTAAATACGCACGAGCGCATCCGCCTAATAGAACATTGCCGGTTAGGTTATCGAGCCGGTCGATCGAGCACGCGGACCGACGAAATGTCAACGGTGTTCTTACATGTGAGATATCATCTCGTCAAGATTCCTTTAATTAGTTTGTAATCACTCAACCCATAAGTGAGCTGATAGCATTATAATAGCAGAATATTTTAACCAAATATAAGCCCATTAATGTCTTAGATTTTGCCAATCGAGCCGCAGTCGACAGGCGACCGGCCAATGAGCGCTGACACCATTTACGTCGAATTAGTGTCGTCGGAATGCGCGGGCGCATGTCGTGCGGAGCCCGCGCAGCTCGGCTTGGAGCATAACGAGGCGCTCCACACATTAGCTGACTGTTAGGTTCGGTGGGAACCAGCCCCGTCACCCGATATAAAAGGCGAAGATTTTTAAATTGATTCCGCCATACATTTATGACTCCGAAATATATATTTTTTGTTATCGACCAATTCAATCTAATCACGTTAAACGTGTTTCATACTTGTTCACTTGTGAGTGAAATATTTTTGAAATATTCGGTGAAAACTGCTGAATTGTTACCTTTAATTTACTCTGATTGTTGCTAAAGCTTTTAAAAATCAGGATTGGTAATCGATCGTTCAAATACATCGCTAAATGTCCAAGAATTCCTAGTAGACATCTGTCATTAGTATGTTGTCATATCAATTACATGTCCACATATGCTGGTAATTTATTGGTAATGTAGTATTTTAAATTGCAGTTAGATTAGATTAGATTAAGAAGCGGCTGCAGCGTCCGAGCGTCGCGGCAGGTTCTCACGACGCACCGCGACAATTGATCGCCAATTATACAATTGCTCGCTTTACGCCACTTTACACTCCGGCCGAGCACCAGCGCGCCGCCCATGGGAACCGTTAATTGTTTATTTGTTGTGCGCCGCGAGCGCCGACAAATTACAGGGTACCAACTTACCAGAATTGACATAATCGTATTAACGAAATTGAAGTGACTTTCAAAGTCCCGAAACAATGAACAGTAATCGTTTTAAACATTTAAAATGCTATCATTTTTGGTTATGCAAAATTTAAACGTTGCACGGGGAACCTTTTTTTAATCTTTAAAAAAATTATGCGTTACCTGCTGTTGCATCCGAAGCAAAAAATTATTAAAATCATTTTCGAAATCACTGGGTTTCCGCTCATATTTTACGAAAGCATAATTATTCAACCGAAAGAGGTCTCGCATGATAGAGAAGGAGGAAAAACCCACAAATCACGTGATTAGGAACCGGAGCGCCGGCTCCGTACGCAAATTATTTAATTGTCGCTCGTCGGGGCGCGCCGCTCTATGGTTAGAGGCCATAAATCTAGCGGAATCATCCGCGAATTATTCAAAGACGCCGCTCCGACCGGCCTCGCCCGGCCTCGGCGAGTCTATTCATCTTCTAAACAAATGTTAGGACATCGAATACAATCGGCCCTTCGTCCCTTTGTTGGCGAGGCCGTCGCGTGGTGGCAAGCGGAACTAGTTATTGTCGAGTGCGAGGCGCATTGTCGCCGCGTTGATTCATAGCGTCCGTTTGTCCTTCCTGCTCTCTGTCAGGTGATAGTGCGCTATCGCGACGCACGCGCGCAATCGCCCTTCTATCGCGCCATCTGCGTGAAATATTCCACCTTCGCCACAATGCTCTCCTTATTCCGCACAGCGCGCTGTGCGCCGGCGATCGTCGCAGCCGCCGCGGAATACGGGCCACTTTACCGCGCCCGGGGCGAAGCTTAATCTCGGTTAAACAATAACGACCTGCGGCCGCGTAATTCACGCCACCGCGTTCATCATGCAAAGTGACTGCAGCGCGCCGGCGGCTGCATTGTAAACTTTACGACGAGGCATTAGGGCTTAGATTAGCTTGCATCCCTGTGTATTTATGTCGCGGGGGTGTACAATGTTCGCTATCGGAATTTGAATGTACGTTGCGCTGAGGACGGAGCCGGTGGTGCGCGGGCGCAGGCGACAGATACGCATCGTCTTGTTAGCGATATCTGATGGTCGCTGCTGTAATTGGCACGGAGCGTGCGCGTGCGCAGCGACCGCTACAGCTTTCATACGCTGCGAATAAACGCTTTTATCAATTTTAAATATTCTATAGACGATCAGTAATTTTAATACAGCAGCGGCTTAAATTAGCTTATCTGCACACTCCGACATGTCCGCCAATTGTAATTTTATAAGTGGAGACTTGGGACTGCGATATTTTAACGATACTTGTGGCATCGATTATACGTATAGAATACTAATAAAATTAACATTAATTTATCCTATTCTGGAATCGTACAAAGACTAAAACACTCAAATAGAGGTTACAATTTTGAAACAGAACTAATTTGAATGTACTATGCGGCCAAAATCAGTAACTGGTGCGTCAGAAGCTGTTCATCTTGCTGGACCATACTGGAGAATCTGATTCGAGTTCTCGCTCCTGCGATCATTTCGTCGGTGCGCGGATCGCCCGGTGTGGGCCCAGCTATCGGACACAGATGTGATATGATCGCGTCCACAATAGCAGCTAATGTATGCAGTGTTAAATTGTCGCGTCGATGCTATCCGCCGTGACGTATAAGGGCTGAGAGGCGTTAATGGCGCGCTTGTCGCGACATTTGCATACAATGTGACCCGAGGACCGCTTTCTGTTTGTGTAACTACTAAATTGCTCTTGTTCTCGATTTAATTGATTTTCACTAGCCTTGTCTATTTAAGTTTCCTTAAATGTCGATGTTTTATAATCATGTCGTTTATGTCGTTCATACTTCTGGTTTTTGGAATGAAGTTTCTTAACATCTGCATTGAAAGATAGTAAATGTAAGTAGCGTATGAAATAACGTTTCTGATCGAGTTTACATCATATGATATTTAAAATGTGCTCGTTGGCATATTTAACTACGAATTTTATTTCAACCAGGTGTTCCAGTGACATACATTTTTTACTTTTGTTACATGAGTGCAAAAAGAAATTAGGTTCATCACGTATACTTTAGAAATACTTGTAATGTGTAGCTGTTTTATAGTAAAATGTTAAGACTGTTCAACGTCATCTTCCAGTATAGGTAATTTTAAGAGGTTTCTCTATTGAGATTAACCGAAAAATTATATTTCTCATTGTTTTGATAGTCGTTGCAAAATTATCGATACGAGTACCAGTTTCACGCTAAGGTTATATTCATCAGGATTCCTAGTTAAATAGCCGCAGCGATATATCTCTTAAGCCGTTCAATTATAATTTATATCGTTCTATTTCCAGTTGTAACCTTGGCCTCAAATGAGACGAGCATAATCTTAGTTAATTAGTCATCCCGGTTAATAACTGAAATCATTGTCGAGAAGATTCCATTTGAATTGTCAAACGGATGTCGGCTCGGAACCGTGACGGGTAATTGTCGCGGCCCGGAGTGGGAATTGAGAAAGGCGCCGCCAATTGCCCGGCGAATATCAATGAGCGCGGCGTGAGAAGTGCCGTCCTGACCCACTTGTGAGCGTGCTGGGCGTGTGCTGTGAGGATTATGACGTTTTGGGTATTGAGATCAGTGCTATTTACTATATCTTTAAACTGATCTGTTACTGGTGAAAATGAATTTATTTCAATAAGGCCTTGTCTGTTTTGTGTTGTCTTTAAGCAAATTGAAATTATTTAGCTATCACAAACAGATTCTCGTTGATCCAATGATCTGTTTCTATTGATTTATTCTGTTAGTGATGCTAGTACTGTTCTGTTGTAAGAAAAAAAAAAATAAGTCACACATTCTTGTCGTGTCCGACTCCTTTTTAAGCTTTTTGATACGTTCTAGTCTAATGCCAAAAAATGGCTATTCCAATGTTTTTTTTTTGTCATATATTTTGTTAATTAGATTAAGCACATGAACCTTACGATAATAAGACAAATATAAGAACCAGTGGCTTGATAGGTGGCGTCAGATAAATCGACATTTTCAATAAAGTGCTCACGCCGGCGCCGGCGCAGCAGCGCCGCAGGCGAGGACACTCCTGCGCACCTGCGCGCGCGCAACATGCTAACACCGCGCGTTTACACTCTCCGATACTACCCGATAGTATCTTTAATTACAACTAAGTACTTTATCATAAATGTTTCATTTTAATACTTTCGTACGCAATATATAATACATTGGTTCATGTCTTATAATGTAAACAGAAATGCGTAAACTTTAAAACCGGAATTTCTTTGTTTACTGCAATTTAGTGATGTAACAATGCCAGGATGCGAGCGCAATCGGTAATTGAATTCGCGTATTAAAATCTAATTAAATTACATTTCCATAATGAAAGGCAAGAAAGAGCGGATTATTTCGAAAGATTAAGTATCGCATATCATTTAGTTGCGCTCCAATTTGGCGTAATAACGCGTTAACGTGCGCCGGCGCATAATGCGTGCACTTCGCAATAAAACCGATGCGCACCGGCCGCGACTCTGCTTACAGCTGACCCCTAATATACGTATATATGTCTTATTTTCATTTAGACTAATACGACCCTTAACTAATCAGCATAAAGTCTATTTTCCTGCAGATAGTTTCAAAGTATAGCGTGTTCTCAGCAAGAGGATGGTTTATCGAGATTTGAATATGAGTGCGGACGGTGGGCGGCGAGCGCGATATGACTGACTCACGTTTTGATTAACTATTTATTTATTGCCGGGAGAACTTTATTGCGCTTAAAGATACAGATTCGAAAACAATTTTAATACCGACGAGGAAAAGAATTATATGTCCATTGATCAATACGTTTCATAACTATACACAAGCTTACCTGTTGTTTTTATGAAGTCCATTATACAAAGGAACGGTCTCGAGATGAGTTACGGTTAAACATAAATGTAAAAATTTCCACGCAGCGATTATGCAATTAAAACACGAGTTAATTTCATTCACATGCAGTTTAATTGTTTTGAGGTAGATTATAATGATGACTTTTAGCAATTTGGGTGTTAATAAAGTTACCATAATGCGTCGGAGCGAATACTAATGCTTATTATTTAAAAGGGTAATTATGAAATGCATAATTGTTGTACCGGGGGTGATAAAGGCGAGTGGCGTGACGGCGCCGGTGTCATTACTGACTGGTGGAGATAAGGTGTTATAACTGAGATGACTCTATGGCACATGTGGACAAACGAAAATTTATTATCGTACTACTATCATCCTACTATCTAATTATACTACTGGTATCCTCCTTCTATGACAATATTTCTTTTTAATTACACGAGGATGGTAAATTCGTATGTTTGAGTTGATTCAAGATGGTTGGATTGGATGGATTATTGCTCTTTCACAAAACCTTTTGAACAGATTTTGTTGAAACTTTTCAGTATAACTTTATTAACTTTTTATAACTCTTTACATTAAAATAATACATAAAGGTACTTTTTATCAAATGCATAGAAAGAAATACGAACTCACTGACTCCAACCCGTCGTTTCGCCTGCGTGATGTTTAGATTAAAAATAAATTAGGCCTGTAACCCAGTAGGTATTCTATTATGTTTCTAATATAACAAATATATTAGGATACAACATAGCCTACTAATAATGTGTTTACTCGGCACATTTACGTATAAGGGTGACAATTGAACTTAAGCTTTCGCAATTAATGTAGAAAAAAAATATTAAAATTTTTGATTTTTGATGAGAAGAATCTCAGAACATTATAAAACATACAGGCCATTTGATATAAAAATTCCTGTGAGTAATTTTAAAATAAATTAAAATTAAACGAGCAAGGCGAGATTAAATTTTAATAGCAAAATTGTGTGTTTTACATCTTATTTAAATTAATTGAATTTTTTACGACTTCACGCAAATCATAGACGTATAAAGGACTAACAAGCTGTTATGTGAGTGCACCTGCATTTGTTTTATGATTTAGGTTCCACAGAACTTTACTTAATTATAACGAAATCGTTTTTAATCATAAACGGGATATAATCTCTGAAACGCCTTTGATATACTGACTTTGGAGAGAATAGCTGTGGCCTTATAACTACAGTTCGTATGCAATTTATTTGACACTGTGAAATATATTTGAGCATTACAAGTTACAACTCAGGCCATTTAGGAATATGGATATTTTGCAAATAATAATAATTACAAAATGCGTAAATAAATAAAACAATATATTATGCATTGTACCGATTCGGTTAATAAATGTGTTAAGGTAAATTGGAAAAAAAATCATCACCTTTGCAGACACGAAAGTTTAGATTATAAACAACATTTCCGTACATTATTACTCTAATTTAACGTTTTTCACACGGATGCATCAACTTAACACGTCGCATACTATTCATGTCAACATATCTCCCGAAACCGTTGTCTCTAGCGCGAGATAATCGTCACTTTGGCTCGGATCAGCGCGATGTCGACACGAGATCAGCCGCACATGTGCATCTGATTATGAAAATGCGAGGAAAGTCGGTATCGCGTGGGAAGTATGTAGATGCGGTTATCGGCGACATCTGAGCCAGCGAGAGCAGGGCTGACAGACGTTAGAATTAAGACTCTTTATAGGAACTTTAACAAATAAAATAAAATTCAAAAATCGTGTTAGTTTGTTGTTTCAGATGTAACAATTTTTGTTTGGTAATTTAAGTCGTTTTTCGTTAGTCATGATAGTTGCTACGTGTTTGGCGGTATCTAGGTATTACAATATATGTCTACTTTTCATAGAATAGTTTCTGCAATGTCATAGGCGTGCCATGTAATTCAACTTAATCATTGATCAGTAGATGATGATGTACGTCTATCAATATTTGCGTACGAAAATTTTCACTTTGCAATGCTAGTTGTCGCAGGCCATTTAGTTATCTTAATATGGGCCAAAAAACTTCAAAAAAATATCCCTGTTCCCGGTAACTGGTCCCGGACCAGCTGGTAGCCCTGCCCGCTTCCCGGAGAAGGTTTAGTATCAGCGATCGCATATTTCGGCGACATCGCCGTCAGATGTCCGTGCGATACGGCGCCGCACACGCTGCGCCCGCGCCGTGCGAACAACTGTTTCGCTTACTACGATCTGGCTTTTGTTGTTTGTTTAGTTACTGTTTATTTAAAATACTTATTCTTAGATCAGAGTCTTGGCTTTATAAAACCTGGATGATTATATAAAATTAATTATTCAAAGGAACGACACATTATCTCTAGAGAATAAAATAGCAGTCAATTGTAGTCCAAACTCTTAAGTTTATCTTATTTGTTTTGACTTCTAAACAATTATATTTGAAACGATGCATGAATTTTAATTGCTCGGGAACAGTCATAAGTACAATGTGTTTTAATTGAAAATTTAAGGCATTGTTGACTTTTCGAGTCTCTATGGTCAAGCCCAGCTTTTACCGCGGGGGTTGCACTTACCGAGCCGTTAACAGTTACGTACAAACAATGCAGAATCTTGCATAATCTCGATCGGATCAGCTGTTCCGGCGGTGTCGGTGTCCACGCTGAGTTATGGCGGCCCGGTCGTGTGTGATTTATCTGCCTCGTCGCGATCGATGGCCCGATATGATATCGACGGTTGAAAGGCTATTCGGTCTAAGCGCCATTTTTTTGACATATACATATTTGGATAGAGAACAATTAGCTGATTCCAAATTTGTATAAAAATATATATGTCAAAAAATGGCGCTTAGACCGAAAAGCCTTTCAACCGTCGATATAATTAAGGCGCTGGTGAGCACGAGC
>DVVJ01000987.1:0-12611 GCA_018234505.1 Junonia neildi neildi | reverse complement strand
TTATATTCATTCATATTCCGTTCAAAAGTTTTAAAAAGTACATACCTACCTATTTATTAATAGTTGAACAAAAAAAAAAAAAATTAAACTATTCAGATTAATTAGTTTTTGCGCGTTACTCCGCCCCCTTTTATATAGTTTAACGCCTTACAAAATATTATCTTTTACCGAGGTTCTATCAACATTCATACCAAAATTATGATCTAATTAGTTCAGCTGCATAGGCGTGAAAATGTACCAGTTATAAAGATTTTTTATAACTGGTACATTTTCACGCCAAGAAGACAAAGACATTTTCGCATTTATAACATCAGTATTTGATATTAGAAAATTTAGCTTCGTAATTGTCAATCGTATTAGCCGTAGTTCGGTAGGGCTGCGGAGTGAGGTTGTGCAAACTGCTCCGTTGCACAACCATCGCCTCGTATTGTCTCGCGCCGCTCACTGCGACGACCTCCGAGCCTGCACACTTTCCTGTAGTATCGCTCTAACAAATTTTCAACATCTTACACAAGTACCTAAATGATATACATAACAACGAAATCTATACTGAATACATAACAATTATGTAAATCACAGCGAAAGTTTGAAAACTTTGACCGTTACTGCGTTTTCCATCACGTGCAGTGCAATTAACGTTTAAAAAGATTACTCTACACTGAGGTCGCAATTAACGCAAATGATTGAATGTTATCACCGTCATGTAGTTACAACACAACAATGCGTGATCAATCGTCACAGTTGTTGTGAATTGCATTAACAGTTTTGCTAGTTATTCCAATAATTAATATTTCGATGTGGCTTATTTTGTACTATTTTGGCCACGAAGCACTTAACTGATATAATGATTGAGTTAAAACTTACCTAAAATGTTGAAATAATTAATTACTTTTAATTAAATACAATAAGAACACTTAGGACAATTAGGATTTGTACTATAATAAAAGAAATATTGCCAGTCATAATTGATTTCCTAATGTTTATAATTAAGTAACATTCTCGGAAATAAGTAAACGCTACACACTCTCCATTGTGGATTGGCGTACTTATAAAACTATTTATATGTCACAAATCACAAATTTTAAATCATCGCCGAGTACGGGATAAATTTTAAATATTTTACCAAACTCAGTGGTGCTTTCTCGGAATTGATCATCAGTTCGATGCACGTCTTGCAGCCATAGTGAGTCTACCTGGTGATGTTACTTAGCTAAATGTTTCAATAAAACTATCGCAATGCGAACGAAGCTGAAGCGAATGCTGTCGCACGTTTACTTCACCACGTTTAGCAGCTAGTGTTAATATTTGCACACGTGATCTTGTACCAAGGTCTGCTATGTAGTAGTGGACTTCGCGAACGTTGATGACGTGTCACTTAATTGTATAACAATAATATAATTACGAAAGATCTTTTGTTTCTTTTTAAATAATATCGGTCGGTACCTAGTTTTATGTCCTATTTTATTAGTACATATTTGAAAAAATATTTTAAAATGGAGAATTTAAAATATTATTATAAAAGTATTGATGTTAATTAAGCGATTAAAACATACAATATCGCTATACCTATACGATGTTGAATCTCGTTGACGACCGGATATTACCCGTTTACGCGGACCTTGCTTTGAATACATACATATGTAACTCATGTGTTTAATATCTATGCTTATGTTCTTGTTTACGTTAAATTTTAGCCTATTTGACCAAGGACTATTATTTATTGTTCTTCTATATTCTATTATTATTTTAAGAAATCATAATAAGCGCAAACACCCAGGTTTATATTTTTCGAATTAACTAGTTTCAAATATAAGGGCATGTGTTTCAAACACTTAACTATAACAACTAACTAAAATATATTAAATAGATATACTTTATTCAATAATGTAAGTCTTCACGATCTGATTTCAAAATAATTTGTTGCAGCAACAAAAATTTGGTTGCGGAGATTACGAGCCTCCGGCAAAGCTTCAATGTGGCGGGAGCAACAGCGCCGGAAGTGGAGGTGGCGAGGGGCTCACAAAGTTCTCCGTCGAGATAGTGCAGCAGCTCGAGTTTACCACCTCCGCTGCGGATTCGCAACCGCAGCAGATCTCTACGAACGTGACGGTGAAAGCGCTCGCCAACGCGGTGAAAACATCCGGCTCGCCGCCGCCGCCGCAACCTCCGCGCGTACCGTCCCCCTTAGATTGCGAGCGAGAATGCAAAGCCGAATGCAAATCGGAGGTGGCCGACGACGAGTTCGTCGGGCTCGACGAATGTGCGGCGGCTCTGGAGCGAGATGCCGCATCCGCCTTCCCGGGACTCGCCGACCTCATCGGTGAGGACGACGGGGATGATGCCTTCGAGTACCTCATCACTGAGATATCGGAGTATCCCGAGCTCATGAAAGACTTCGATCTCGACGGCGGGAAAGTCAACGGAGGAGGAGGCATCGGTAGTCACGAACCGCCAGAAGGTGAACCTGCACCTCGACCGTACGGCGGCGGAGAAATGTCCCCCGCAGCGCAGACGCTGAAGCACATGGCGGAGCAACATCAGCAGGCGGCGGGAGGCGACTGGCGGTACCGCGGCTATGGCGGCTATCGGCCTCGACCGACACCGCCGCCCATGGATCACCTGCATATGTCCCAACAGCAGCAGCTACATCTCTCACAGCCGCATCATAATTTACAAGTAAGTTATTATAACAACTATTTACTAATCTAAAAGACCCGCCCACCCCATAAGTCATTAATTTTTACTTTACCTAAAATTTGTTAATTAAGACTACAAAAAACAGAAACTAAAAAATTTCATATAAAACTTTAACAATAAAAAAAAAACAATTTTATATGAAGCTTCAACACCGCGCGCAAAAATTTAGATTTGAAACGAAATATCAACGGGTGTTGCCCGTATGACGGTTAGTTTGATTAAACTAATATTAAGACGTACTACGGATCGGCTGGGCCGAGACCACGGTACTTCCTCCGTACGTCATAAAATGTATGCAGTAAATTTCGTTTTGTAATTGGAAGTCTTCTTTATTGGGTAATTCGTGACACGAAAGGACATAAAAAACATGGGAGTCTGGTGTAGTATCGACCGGGGACAGAGTGCGCGCGCTGCTGAGTGCCGGCCACTCGGAGACTACGAAGGGTTAGAAGCGAGCGCGACGCGACTATCCTTGCCGTCTTCCTCTAGCGCGGCTACACCAACTACTCCTATAGGTACCAGTTGAAATTATCGCCGAAGATATCCGGGAAGGCATTTCATGGTTTCAGAGCATAACTTGTACGTCTTGGATTGTAAACATTAGCATGAATCGCATGCAAAATATTAGCATTAATATTAAAATAGTAAGAAAGACTGTAAAACTCATTTATTAATTAATTTTTTGTACGCCAGTACGAGTATATGTATATATGAAATAGAATGAAACGAAAAGAATGTTTAGCGTCGATTTAGTTCCCGCCTTTTGCATTCTCTATTGATTACTCATAACTGAGTAGTCACCAATTGTTTCAATTGTAATCACTTGTTGTTAATTAATTGTAAACAGATAATTAAGTTGAAAGCTATGCAAAACATAATAAACTAATACCTAGAACTTAGTGTAGAGTTGAGCCATATGATACTCTTTGGAAGCTTTAACGACTACGGCGAAATAATGCTCAAATGAATAGGGATTATATCATAATATTAATAATAGAAGCAAAAACTTTGTACCCCTTTCATGAAAATTGCGAACGCAGGAGTATTCAATTTGGCTAGTTGTAAGTTAAAGTTTATATGGAGGTCCTCCTCCATATATTCTTTAACTTAGTCAAATCAGTAATTAATTCAATGAAAAAAAATATTTACATCACGCAGGTTAATTTAATTATACAATTTATCAAGTGCACGTAACGTGCAGTACGAAAACCTGCCAAGTTTTAGAATTATTATATTTTTAGATATTTAAAACTAAGTGCCTGCATTTTTTCAATTTTTCACAACTATACCATATTTTAAATCAGGTGTGCATCTCTATTTGGTATCTGACTGGATTACAACATTTACAACCCTTTTTCGACGAACAATTAGCCGATAGGAACTTGGCCCCCTTTTAACATGTGTGTTTTTGGTGGTATAATTATTTATAAGCGCCTTAGTCAAAAAACACAAGTACATATTAAATTTTGTTGCTAAAGGGAATAAGAATGAGAATAAAAAATAAGAATGCTTCTTATTCCTAATTGACTTTCTTCATTCTTTACTTCATAAGTGGGATTACATTAAAAAATTCATAAGTAGTGTCTAGAAATTATAATTACATTTGACAAAGTACATTAATTTGCGCTTATAAAAGAATTAAGTTGATTAGAGAACTTTTTGGAAGTCGACAAAAGAATAGAATGTGTGAGCTGCGTGACCTCAATTACATGTCCAAAATAGTATTTGCAAATCCCAGATGTGCTATGACCATATGTTTGATTTTACATCTACTTACAACTCAAGTAAACATAACTGCTCGTTAAATTATTGTGGATACATTAGGGATAATATCTAAAACAATGTAACGATTCATTACTCTAAATATAATTATATTTTTTCTATTTTATTCCCTGACGTCAGCGTTTACATTTATTAATTTTTAAGGTCGTTGTCTGATAAGTCAGCACTTTACGAGCTAAAAAGTTTATTAGTATGTAGTTACTTATTAGAAGAGTTTAGTATCGAAACACGGCAGATGTCATCAGAAGTCTGTATTCTAACAGAACAAAAAGTGTAGACTCCCGTCCGATTACTTCCTGCATTGACAACACGTGTCCCACCCACAGTTATCTCGACACTCTCTTAATTAAAAATGCTCTACTTCTATATGTATACAGTGCTATGTAGGATGTACCGCTGTGTCTCCATTCTGTTCACACTATTATAATGCATACCTTGGTATTTCATTATTTTTAATAACAGCTCGTGTACAATGTTACTTATACGTAGTATTGGATTGCAATTGCTTGAAATCTGTTTGAAGCTTATCCATACTTATTTAATTTTTGCAGCGATACTTTTCATTTAGATTTACAATAATTATCTTATTTTTAAATTATTCGCTGGTTAATAAGTTATGTAAATTAAACGGTCTTTTATATTGGTTCCATTTGATGGAAGTTAGTTCAGTAGTGGCTATGTATTTTATGTTATTTCTGTGATAATCGCAAAACAAAATTATTATAATTTTTAACTAAATTTTTTTAATAAAATTATTTAACTTTTCAACTTTTGGAGTCTTTGTTTAAATTTCTTAACCGAGTACGGAATCGTTACATAATATAACTTGCGAAAAAACCGCCGTATCAAATTCATAATTATGTAACGTATTCTGAATACATTTCTAAGAACAAAGTTCGAGTAAAGTTGTGTTTTCTATCGTTTACAACATTAACGTTCCATAACGTGTTCTGTTGAACAATATACTTATTGTGACTTTGATTTAGTGAACTTCATAAACTTTATAAAGGGAAACTGGTGACGCAATTTATATTTTATATTTGTATTATTTATTGCTCTTTATGCCTGCTTAATGTTTTAATTACACGTAATATTTCAATTTTATTTTTTAAACTTATAGGCGTTTTTGGGTGGCACAGTTTAACGTTGAATTCTATATAAAATCAATAATCGTATAATATTAAATATATATTTGTAGGGTGAAATATGGTGAAATGATTACCGGCAATGGTAACATTTGATTTCCAGGTTTAATAATAGTATGAACTTTAAGCTCGATCCGAATCGTGGGCGTCGGTGACGTCGGCTCGTAGGCGTGCTTCGCGGACCGCTAGAGCGACGAGCCATGACGTCACACGATCTCAACACCGTTTATTTTTAATTAAATTGGAAAATTACTATAATATTGTATATATTATCGTGCTTATGCTCAATGAAAGAAAATTGAGTAGGTAGTACTATTAGTAATTCTTGGTCGATGAAGATTGTTATTATAACTAACTCTTTCACCTGTCACTTCTCAAATAGTAGAATGTGTGGATATGGATTTGTAAATTTAATTTTAATTGAAGTACCTATGTTTTTAAAAGAAACTTTAAAACATCTTTACAAATGTTCTATTAGTGTTTACTACAAATGTTCTATTCTATACGATATATATTTTATATAGCCGTTTGGAATTTCCCAACAGCAGAAAGCTTAGTACAATACGTCTGCAAAATCCAAGTGAAGTGACTAAAACGTTAATGGGTACCTAAAGCAACATGAACGATAAGACCTTTCTACGCTGATTTCGTTTGTATCCTAACGGGAAACTGGCTAAGTCGCAAGCTCTACATAAGAGCAGTTCTCATTGGCTGGCACGCTGTTGTAGCTGCACGCCGTGATAGCAATCCGCGGGCGCGCGGAAAGACGATGCGCGACTAGATAAGAGGTTCCGTTAGCTTGTCTAGCTGTACAATACAGCTTAGCGGCTATTACGCATATTATATCGAGCCGGCGAGTCGCAGACTGAGGGAGCGGAGCGGGGCGCGGAACTGGTTTGCGCGTCGGCCGGCGATGTGTGGATGTATGCCCGTTGCCCGTGTCTTCGAGCGGACAGCTGTCACCCGCGAAGACATTTCGTGCCCCGCGAACGTGCAATGCGAGACGAAAGGATTTATGGGATGACTTCCTTTTGGATCGATAATAAGCGTATCATTTCTGGTCTTGAATATCGTTCCTGTCCTGTTTAATGAAATTGTATGGAAATTCTTTTTCTACAAAAAAAATGAGGTCTTATGATTAGTTGTTTTATATTTCTAACAATGCATTAACCTATATATTTTTTAAATATTTTACATTTTTGCTCGTTGTCAGAACTTATGGTAAATACCATGACGGTCATACCTACCAGTCACCGCAGCGCTACATACTTACTCCATTTACCTGAATAGATATTCGCAGTAACAGGTTTTTATCTTAGAAACTGACAATAAATATATATCAATGATTTTATAATATATTAAAAATTTACTTTGTTTTTATACTTATAGAATATTTAATTAAAGATTCTTAAAAACTGCTAAATTTTTTTATAAGAAAATAATATTTTATTTACGTTTATGTTCCATACATTTATCAGTATCTAATTGGCGATCGGAACTAAGAGGTGGAGAATGTATCATACGTATATATTATACTTAAATGTTATTATGTAAATAAAGAGAATATAATTATAATATGTGTATATACTATATCCCGACTTATATGTTAAGTATAATACCTACTGTTAATTTGCATTAAAATTTATTCAGTAGATTTAGTATGCTAAAACTACTACCTAAATAGATTTTAGTATTATTTAGCATTTTATAAAAGTAGTAAGACATCTATTTATAAATGATTACCTACCTAAAGAAATTAAAATTTTATACAATTTTTTTTGTCTAAAAATTCAAACGTTCGCTAGCACTGAATACAACCTTAAACTTACATTGTTCAATCGAATCGTATCGTATCACTTACACGCGTGTAGCGTAAACGAGTTTTATGTGGTGTTTGTTTTATTAGAGCCGGAGATAAAATATGCACTTACAATTACATACATATACCTAAGTTGGTAAAACAAACAAAGAGACAAATATTTTATGGGGACGTCATGTATCGCTTTTTACGAATCTTGGAATATGTCTATAAATGGAATGCACATAATAATGCCGTTCAATTTTCTATTAAACACAAGTTTAAAATGTATCATAAATCCTTATTTTCTGCCAGGTATCTGCGGCGCAGCACATGCAAGTGAGCGGCGCGGGCGGCGGTCACGTGTCGGCGGCGGCGCAGCAGGGCATGTACGCCTCCTTCCAGCACCAGGGAACTCCCTCTCCACAGCATCATCAAGGTATTCATATTAACCGATGTTTATACTGTCCCTACAGGCTAGATGATTTCTTATTTTATTTATATCCAGTCGACCGGACAAACCTTCAACGAGTGTGCGTGCGTGACAAAGCGCTATACTGGACAAGCAGGTATTTAGTTGGCCCACGGTTAGGTTGAGGACAATGGTGTTGCTCATCAAAGTTATTGATCGAGCATAATCTACTTACATACCTACTTATTAATACTAAATCGTGTCAATGAGCGATGTGGCATACATCTTCGTACTGATTATGAGCCATAGGATGTAAATCTGTACTGTATTTTAGGCTACTAGTAAAACGTGTTTGGAAACGAGGAGTCACTTATCCTTCAAAATAAGTTTAAAAATAATGATTACTAATGTTATATTTTACATTCGTAAGACAAATGTTATTTTCGGTTAATAATTTGGGATTCGGAATGTATCTCGTTTCCGGCCTTTTGGTGTGTTCAATTGTTGATAACCTTTTTTGTTTGACTCTATCCGGTTTAATAATAAAAAATGTCCTCTATTGCCATTTTAGCTTATTCACTAAATCAGTATTATTGGTATTTAATATTCTATAATTGTATTATTTTTAAATAAATGAAGATTTTTTTGTAACTAATAACTTAAGACAACGAACTTATAACGAAGTATTGCCTTGAAGGTTGAATTTTATAAAACAGTATATTATTAGCACATTTTTCAAGTCGAGTCTAAGTAACAACGTAACGTTGCGTGCTAAGTTTATTTTTCATAACACAGTACAATGCACTAAGGGTATGTGTATTTCTACGAGCCTGTCTCGGCGTCGATGTCGCGTGCGAATATGCACCTTATGTTTTCGTGTTAAGTGTTTCGACATGTGTTAAAGTGCAGTAGCCGTTCGGTTGATCTGTGAACGGGGGGCGGGTGTGCTCTGAGGTTGACGATCGGCGAGAATGCGCCGCGCGCACTTCGGGGATGACATAGATTGAAGTCTTTATTGCGCTCACTCCACAAGCTACTTTAGTTATACTTTTTAAACTGCTCTGATATACGTGTTGATTTTATGGCTCAGGTCGGTGCACGAGTTCATAAAGTCTACACACGTTAGATTACAGCTTTTAGATTATTTTAAAATAATTGTCAGTTTATGATTCACTTACTTTTACACGCGATTTCATTTGCACCATATGAGGTCTTTATTCTCGGTTCCCAGAGAACAGCTCACTGTTGCGCTATGTTTAATACCTTTTTTCAAATAATTATTTTAAACAAATCAAAATTAATGAATTAAAAATATATATTAAAATAATTGTGTAACTGAAATTGTTTTTGTTTAGATTAAACTTGACAATATTCCAGTCTAAGGAATAATTCTAAACATTTATAGTTTGATGATTAGTGTCAAGCAATTAAGCATGAATTGTGAAACTTGACGTTTACACGTCGACGTTTGGTGCAACTAACCAAATGAAACAAGTTTCATAGCATTAATTTCGAAGTTTAAATTGGGCTTTAATGTGCAAAATGCAATCATGCAAGATGCACCTTTGTAAGAGAAAAATAACTGCAAACATATAAAAATAATCATAAATATATTTATAAAGTATGATTATATAAGGATAAAATAATACAAATTTTAATATTATTTTTGCAATAGACGTTATATTTTAGTTACGTAACTGGCTCCGTTTATCGCAATGTGCCCACTGAGTATAATCGTATCTACATTAGTCAGCACGGTCACGGCTGAATAAAGTTTTTTCCTTATTATACAATCACATGTATTATACTATCGATTTTACACGGTTTCTATTATTTTCACACATTTACTTTCACAATTGTTTTCGACTGGTTCCCTGCCGCTGTCGAGCAACACACCTTCCTGCTTCATACGTTTCCCCTGTTTTACTCTAAGCAAAAACAGATTTTTAAATTTATTTTTGTAATTATTGTTTTAATTGAACTAACACATTTAGGTATGTGGTCACCTGTCAATTTTTTAAAATAATTTTTTATTCCAAACAATTCCGATAAATGTCCAAAACTGAGAGAAAAAAATACTCCTAAAAAGATAACAAAACGTGTCATTTTTGTGGTAGCGCCACTGACGCGACTGACGACTATGATAAACATATTAATATAACTACCTAGTATGATACACAACATAATAACGCCAATCAACAATTTATTATCAAAGTTTATTTATAAACAATAAAGAATTTGATAAACGTTACGTACGAAATTAATTAACACATTATAATAAAATGATGTTTGTAATGATACCTAATATCTAATGAATAAAATCATTTGTACCTCTTTATGTGCATATGGTGTCCACGGATAAGTATAGGATTTGGATATTATATTAAAATTCCGATAGAGAAAGAGTACACTTTTTCTTTAGCTAATAATCTCTCTTAGAAAGCTAAAATTTGTTTTACAAGTGCGCTACATTAAATTGAAAATGTCTGCTTTGTTTTTGTTTACATTCATTCAATGCCAATGTCAAACAAATAACAGTCTGTCCTAGTAGAATCAATAACATGTAAATGTTAAAAAATTAAATAATTACGTTCTAAATTCAGCCATTGAGTAATTATCTGGTCTATATGAAGTACTAGCAACTGCCCGCGGCTTTGTTCATGTCGCTCTTGAAAATAAATGTAAATACGTCGATATACTTTATGTGTGGAACTACTTTAGGTGTGGAATTTCGTAAAATCTGTTCTTAGTAGAATAGTACGAATGGAAAATTCCTGCCTTTCAAGTCTCTAGGAGTAACAGTTTTAAAGTCATCGTGATTACAGATCTATTAAGTAACCCTTATTAAAATATTTAAAGTTGTTGTTTATTTTATTTATTTGTTTACTATCTACGTACCTACGTACCTACCTACGGTACTACGACATGGCAAGAATATTCTTGTTTGTTTCAATATTGAAGACACATATAAAGTAAAGACAAATTCTTAAGATTTTTAAGTGCTGTGTGACCATCTAACAATATGTTTGATCTATTAATTTTTCGTCATCCAGGCAATGGATGCGACTCGTACTCAGTGTCCCAGTCGCAGAGCATCAACTTCTCGCCGTCGATGCGACCGCGGCCGGCGGGGCCCGCGCAGCAGACCCAGGGCCCGGGACAGGCGCCGCCGCTCGGTAAGGGGATTCACGACTGACAATACAGATACGCTTCTATATTCTTACTATGTCTATGTAGTTGGTAGATGTAGCTAGTGACTAGATTCTTTCCTCTGGACTCGAATGCATATAAATTGTAGATGCATGTTTTTTCACCTTGATATATTTTTGGCCACTTAATCTTCACCTACGTTAGGTATTTGGAGGAGATAAGTATATGTAAAGAAATCATCTGTACATTATCAAAGAAATTTAAGGAGTTGCGTACTAAATAAATAAAACAGTTACATACTATTTAACTTTGGGCAGGTAAAAGGTCATATTAGGTATATCGGTTTTATTTGTGTTAAGTTTCCTTTGTGTCATTAAACACATTAAATCACAAATACTTTTAATAACTATGAGATTACTATGTATATTTTATGTAATACCGTTCTATCGGTGGGGAATTATGTTAGAATCTTTACGTGATAATATGGGCGAGGTCGACATGTCGTATACATTATAGACCGGCGCTACCCAGACGGTGCAAGTAGATGAGGTTATGTTTAATAATGCAGACAGAACACATTCAGCGGACTTTGCCGTCGATTCGTACGTAACAGATACATGCTTCAATTGTATATTAGATATATTTTTTTCTTCCTCGGCTACACGGTATAAATATAATTATTTTATTAGTTGTCTAGAGTCAGGGCTACGCTTTGCCGTCGTTAATTTTTGAAACATCCTTTCATATTTTTGTTCTAAAAATGTTACCGATTATTTCTGTTGTCATTAGCGTTATCGTAATAACATTTGCAAGAATAAAAAGAAATAATAACAACTGCGCAGTTCGAACGATATTTTAAAATAATTATTAAAAAAAATATGTATTAATAAATCTTTATCAGTTTGCCTCAATTGTAGTCAGTTACTTAAATACATATTACACTACTAAAAAACCCAATGGACGCAATATGTAACATTAATATCAATTTATTAGCAAGTAGTGAATGATTATAATTATTTTTCCTTTATTTAAAACATATGTACTTGGGAAATGTACATGGGTTTTACCGCGATATTAATCAGTGGTTTTGTAGACATTAGATTGTTTAATTTAATACATTTTGGTATATAAGTAGAAGATATACTCCCCGTAGAAAACAGCGATATAGTACATTACTACAGCGGCCAGCAAGAGGGGCATTGATGGACGAATGTGTGAATGTGGGCCGAGTATGTAAGTCCATCAATGCCTAGTTGCGGCCAAGGCTTGTACAGTACTTTTCTCAAACAATGCGCGGAAATGAAACTAAATGGTACAATTTAGAACTTTTATTTGAAACAGTATTCAAAACGAATTTTTTATAAGTATTAAAAAAATATTATGAAGTAAAAATAGTTTTATACGCGCCAAAGTATTTTTTTTTCACTAAACAGCTTTCTATACAAGGCAGTTCGAAATTGATTAATTAAATATTAAAATTAATTAATTAATAATAAATTAAATATAATAAAATGATTAAACCTTCAATCTTTTTGGTCGCTATGTTGCGGAGATCGTTCCATTTTTAAATTACACGACAGATATGATTTTACATAGTAATTTATTTGGCCGCTAAACACGACAGATA
>DVVJ01000986.1:0-12616 GCA_018234505.1 Junonia neildi neildi | reverse complement strand
AAAAAAAAGTCGTTACAAATACAGCTTTAGTAATTGATGCTACTCCACTATATGATTTTGATAAGCCAAAAATAAATAATTAAATACCTACTCGATGCGTGAAATTTTTCGTCAAGCTTGTTTTTGTATTCATTTGTTATGAATTCATATTTGCTGAGATTCCAAACACATCCAAACATTTTACTGCACTATTAATCTATAACAAAATACTTTAAAAATAAATTACCTAGAATATTTTCTAACATAAAAAAAAAACAATAATTTCTCATTCCTATATTTTCTACAGAAAGCGTACCTAACTATTTTAAAAAAACAAACATTAGGTAAACGAAACAAAAATGGATCGCATAACCAATTTTATTCCAATACCTTCATTTATAGAAGCGCTACATCGTCACCTCCACCATAATAATTAATATATTTAATCGCTGCAAATTGAAGAGGGTAGTAAAAAGGTTTATCCGTAACTGGCTCACTGCGGCGCTTGAGATAACGAGGTCGGGTCCGCAGACTGGGCGACGCCATTATATTGACTCTGGAACAGCTACTACGAGTAATCGATAGCAACTCGATGAAAGTTCGGAACTCGTAAATTTAGACGTTGAACATTCCTTATTACTTCTGTAACTATGCGCGCATTTTTACTGCTCCTTCAAAAAATTCTTCAAACGAAGGAATTCGCCCCCGCTGAAGTTTTAAAGTTGGGAATGTTTTAAATTGTGGCGTTTTTTTTCTTCTTCGAAACTGTAGCTTAGACGATCTTTGTCTTAGGTTCTTGATAAAAAACGTCTAAAGATATTCTCCTCCTTTAATTTAAAACTTTTTGAGCATAAATCTTTTACCGATCTCAAGGTTGTTCACAAGCCTTCAATTTGTTTTATTATATAAAATGTACTAAGCGCATTTTTACAAATTTTGGATACAATACAAATCGCACACGAAAATTTCTCCTTCCAAAAAAGAAATAACGACAACTTGACAAACGACTGACGAACGATCAAACCATAAAAGTGACAAATTGTGTTAAGCTTGCGACACCATGTACCTTTGATAACGTCGAAGTTAAAAGGCTAAATTGTCAAATTACTCCTAGGAAATAAAATATAATCCAACGCAGTTCCTCGGGGTTCTATAGGCTTCCAGATAACGAGGTCAACATCTCAGACTAGACGTCGCCAGAGATATCGACTTCGTAACAGCTGATGTTACCAGATTTTAGTACCAAGTAAGCTATCGGACTGTTGTGCCGAAATTCACGCGGACTCCCGCTCTTTGCGCAAATAATTGGGTTTAGCGTTTGTACAAATAGTGTTAAGTGATAAAAGTGTTTTGACTTTTACGGGAGAGATAAAAGAGGACTTTTTTGGTGCGATAAATAGCTAGTAAATAACGTATACCAATATAATTGATTTGTACTGAAATTATACCATTTCAATTACTTTTAAATGATAGTCAAATACAAATGTACAAAATACAATTTTGGTACGTGGTGCTAACTTATAAAGGTAGGCGCCAAATCGCTATAACCTAACGTTTATCGATGAACTCTTCGTTAGTTTTTGACGTTTTCCGTAGTTCGTGCAACTCCTCGATCTTCTTTAGATTTTCGTTGTTTTAATAGTTTGAAATGTTCTCCTCATTTTAGTTTGATTTAAAAATTCTATTTATTTTAAGAAAATATTTGATATAGAAAATCAACTAAGGCCTTAAAAATTAATAAACCGAGAATTAAGTTGAATACTAACAAAAATGCTACACATTTATAAAATTATGAAATAATATTTTGATAAATACATTTATGTATAGCAAAAAGCTAAAACGATACGTTCAAATGAAAAGTCAATGTATTTTCGTAATAGACTATTTCGAGACAGGCTTAAATAACTAAAGCATTCAATCTGACGTACCTGTACTGAATCTGTTTTAAAGTGCTAAAGATTACTCGAGTGTTTGGAGATAGTCTCTTAACGCTTAGTTTTACGTAACAATGGAGCGATGCTAAACCAACACCTGAAGCATTTGAAAATTTCAAGGTACTTGACACGCTTTGAAAGGCTTTCCAAGAATTAAGTTACACTAAATAAATTATACTGAGTAGAAAATTGAATCATGATTTTTCTGGAGTAAATTTAAGAGATTTTTCTTTTAGTAGGCAGACGAAAAGTATTGATAAGTCGAAGTTGGTAATGCTTTCTTTTTTGTAAGAATAAAATAGAATAATGATGTTTATTGTTAAGAAGTCAGTTAGGTTTTTATTTAATGATATTTCAGTAAAGGACATAATATGTAGTTCATTAATTAAATAGGAAAATGAAAAGCCGAACTTAACATAAAGTCTTTGTACCTAGCGCGGGCAAAATTGGCTCAACTACCTCGCTAAGTGAGAGTACTAACTACTAAGTATACTCCTGTGTATATTTACAACTACTCCATTAAGCACGTGTTTCTCGCGATACGTAACTAACGCTGTTTTAATAGAATGAATATATACTCTGTTAAAATCGTGATTTAATAATGTATTATCGAATTTTTCCTTCATAGAAGGTGCCGAATTTCTGAAAGTTGCTCAAAGCAATGATTTAAATTAATTCAGGCGGATTCAATTTACTCGTTTAAAACGAATTAACCCATTTAGCTCACCTACAAAGTCAGTTAGGGGAAACCCACAAACGAAATTAAGACCGCGACAACCAATTTCAGGAATTCAGGACTTGTGACCTACATAATTGCCTTATACATGACAAGAACTTTATAATTTGGAAACAGTTCCATGCCAAAGGTAATATACCTCTATCAAACTTTATTAATATCAAAGCGCCTAGTATGACATAACCCACACTATTTCGTCTATTGTTTTAAAAGGATATTGGTTTAGATTCATACTACACTCGTTCGAGAAAATAGGCAATAGATAATAAAAATATAATATACTAAAATTTAAAATATATTTACTAAAAAGCTTATTTGATTAATTATGTTATTGACTACTATCTACAAAATTCTATTTTAGTAAACATGAAACGCCTACTATATTTTAATAGCAAAATGTAGTTAAGTAAGAATGCTATAAAAAAGAGCACAGATAGTTACCTACTGTTTAAAGCATAATTAAATAGCAGTGTAGCCTAAACAAAAAAAAATATTTTAAAAATAAAGATCTTTCTTTTGAATGGAATATTAAATTTTCTACTAACTAAAAGTCAAAGGTGACAATAAAATAAGACGGCTGGCCTTTCCGCTTCCCGAAGAAAAGGCGTCCTAATTGACAAGTTTAAAATATCGTTTCAAAACGGTAAAGCAAAAATATGCACCTTTATCACTAGTTCTCGTTGCAATAGCAATTCCTGTGGGCTGCGACTTTGTCGAGACTAGCATTATGCAAAGCTTTGTATAGGTAGCAATTGACGGTGACGGTTCAATTCTTCAATAGAGCCCAAAACGAAATGCTGCGAAAAAACTGTTTTCAAAATAATCTACCAAACAGTTATACGGTATTTGTATTACATGATCTTTTTATTTGGTAATATAATATAAAAACCCTAATTATGCTAGACTAGCTATCTAATTTTTTTTCATTCATGGCTTACTCATACCTAGAACCTTATAAAACTTAAATTATTTAAAGCTCGTTACACTAGACAAAGACGATACTTAAACTAAAAAGTAAAATAACATTAATATAATTTCGATAAAGTAATAAATCAGTTATTCAGTGCTGTGATCAGTGACATTTAAAATACAAAATGGCGATGGTAGTATCCAATAACTCGAAAGTGTGCATGTGTTCATTGTTAGTGCTAGTTATTATCGGTATCGGACTGGCTGTGATGTCAACCCGTGGACTGCTCGACAAGAAGGAGCATCCTCCAATAGGAACTGCTGACATGCTTAGCCAGAAACCAGCACCACGTATAGTTGACAGAGTAAGTATTATTTCTTATCTGTTATAACCTGTATTATATTTATAGTCTATTTATGTACCCTCTCCACCTCTCCATCTAAAACTGTACCCCTTTTAAACCCAAGTCATAAGAAAAACCAACAAGGCATTTATGCTTTTTCAGGTGGTCAGTTGACATCAGGTATTTCGCCTGCTATGATTGTTTTGTTTATTTTGTTAATCATAATGTATTTTTTGTATCATAATGTATTATTAATGATCGACTGGCATTTGCCAATTGTCTTTAATGCTGATGGTAAAATATTTGATTATTTTATTTGAACTGTGATCATTCAGAACATCGTCTATTCAAATACTCGTATGTATGTAAGTTTATTTCTGGTAATTTTCACTCCTTAAAAAACCAGCTCGTTAATATACTTGCCAATTTTTTCTAGAATCTAAATAAAAGATTCTACAGATATAGTTTGGTATAAGGTGTAATTGAACTGACAATGTGTAAAAATAAAAAAATCCATACAACACAAATATGCATTGTCTGTGGAACAAATAAATCATTTTCATACAATGGCGAGACATTACGTTTATTCTCAACAGAATGACCACAAAAACAAAGTTTTTTTGTCTATTGCCAATGTTCATGTATTAGGAAAACATAAAGTTCCACCAGTGGGACACCACATAAAATATATATTATATCAATATGTTTATCGAAATGGACTCGGTTCCTAGAATTATTATAAGTTTTTATTACGAATTCGAAGAAGGTCTCCAATAATATTTATTTTTAAAAATATTAACATCTGTTGCGAATTCCCGAAATTTTACTTCAGTCGAATATCTTATTGTAGTCAGAATTTCATTGTACGTTATTAGGGTGACCGATATATAAAAATGCAATAATCTCGGTTCGAAACACTCCTGACCCTTCCCAAATCACTATTATGCGAAACAAACGACCGAACCATGTAATAAATTGGTCCAATCAAAACCAAATAAAATCAGAAATCTTTGAGGCAAAACGATAACTCCGTTAGCGAAATGACCACCCTTTATTATTAAAAGGTTATTACAATGAAACCGATTTATGTAGACCCTAAAGAAAATACGATGTTTACTTTTTGATGGCAGGACTACGTTTTCTACATAACGTTAAAGGTTAAGTACCTCTTCGATTCTTTCATAAACTTTACTTTTTATGAATTTAATTAACCTGAAAGCTTTATGTAAGGAAAAGGAATTAAGTTTGTCGGATATACACGCATCAAAAAAATTTAAGCAACACATACCTACATATAATTGTTTTTAGTAATTTGAAATAGTATGTGTTGCTTAGACTTTTTGTTGACATAATCCGTTACGGATTTAATACGCTTTAAAACAACCAAAACTAAATTTATCCCTAATGGTTAATCCTTCGTAATTTCACAAAATATACTAATTTTTGTCAACTTTTCAAACATTTATATTACAAAAGACCAGTATATTTTTCTATTCACTTATAACAGAGCATGAGAGCAAAGGTCTAATTGAAATGGTTGCAGGTTATAGAGGCTATTAAAGAAGAATCCTGCGACCAATAAAATTAATGGTGTTCGTATGTTTCCTGAAATGGCTTGGAAGAGATGGTGTCTCTCAATCTATGTGTGGTGACATCATGCTGTATTTTCTGTTTAACTTTGATTGCCTCTTTGTGAAACAATTTTCACGTGTTCGTTTAGGGAAAAATGTAAACAGTTTTACTTTTTCCTGCGATGGACACAAAAGCGTACAAATAGCTCTTACCCTTTTGAAGTACCTCTCGATGTCTTAGTAGTAAAACGGACGAACGTACTTAAGCTTACTTGAATTTAAGTTTCTTTTGTGTTTTTTTTTTTATATTATTCTTAACTTGTCGACTTCGTACATTTAGGCACTAGACTTTATGGAGAGTGCCGTTTCTTACGACATTTTAAACACGTTAATATTGGACTTGAAAACAGTTTTCTAAATTGCTTGCTAGAATTTTTTCATTCGAAAGATGACAAAAAAGTACAAATAATTTATTACTCTTTTATTACAATGTCAAAAATTATAAATTAATATAAACTGCAATGCAGATCCGAGAAAAAATCATACATATTTCATCACCGTCCGTTGCTTCTAGGAACTTATATTAAGTATTTATTATATTTTTCATATCACTTAAGAGTAGACGAGATTTTCCCTACGTGCGCTTCGATAGTTCGATCGATAATTATTTAACAAAATTGGCACGATATCGGTAGTATCTGAAAACGCTAGCGATATAATCGTTACAGGACCTAGTATATCGGTATCCGATAACAATATCTTACAGTAATGAGCATTTACGCAAGCTTAAATAGTGATTTATATTTCAGCATTTTGAGTTTGATTTATTGTTATTCGTGCAAAAAATAAACAAATAAACTTCACAGCGAAATTTCCGACGAATTTAATAATTTTTCAGTTTTAGAATAATCCACAAAAAGCCGAGCTATCAATTTTATTTATATGTCAAATCCATTGTGGACGGCATTGAATATCTCGTTCGTTTGGACCCTAATAAATCATGTTCGGGATAAAATTAGTATTATTTTTGCAAATGGCCCACGTCATTACGGATTTTCTATTTTATCGCGGGTCGAAAGGACCACGGTAGATATTTTTCATTGCGGAACAAACGTGTCGATAAAAGGGTTAAACCGTTCACCTTTTCTGAAATTGCTGTAATAAAATATGCCGAAATTACCTACAAGTTACAAAAGTCCCTATATATTGTTAACATGTTTTATCGCGTATTGATGGCGTTATATTCGATAATGGTTTGTAACATAAAATAAATTCATTGAATATTTTGAATGGAATCAGAATTATTAATTCAGACATACAAAGGATTTTATATGTTGAGTATACCATCCTTTTAGTGAATACAGAAGGATCCTAGTAGAACAGTGTGACTTTGGGATATTATCTCCCAAATGGATATCGAGAAAATTTTAGAAGCAGTCTACTTCCGCTGTACCTAATACGAAAACTTTCAACATTAATTCGTATCCGAATATTTCTGATATGAAATTAATTAGTGTCAGTGCCACGTACTTGTCTCAAGATTCATTTGTATTACTCAGATCTCGCCTCGTTGTTTCAACACGGGATCTGTGTTACATGTGAGTAATTAATCTCAAAACTTTATTATAACCTTTAACGTACAAACAAAACCTCTTAACATAAACACGTAAACCGTAAAAATTAACTTCACAACTCCCATAAGGCAAACAAAAGAATAAAAAAAGAAAGAAGTTCTGAGCAAACAGTCCATTTGTTAAGTAGATATAATTTTAACTATTATTTTAAAAGCGAACTCGTTTCCAGGAAACAGAATGTCGGGACAGGAGCCCCTGTCCAGCAATAAAACGCTCGCAATGTGGAATTACTTTTTAAGCCTTTGAGTTCGGTATTACGAAAATCGGGACAAGGGAGAATACGTGGAGTTTTACTGGTCCTTATTGTTTCAGAAATAAGGTCTAATATTAGATATTATTCTTATCAGAATCCCTCAATACGTTCGCGGTACGAATTTTTAATTAAAAATCCCGCAAATGTGAAGACTGTTTCCGTTCAGTTTGACAAAATGTTCGTATTCGAGTACAGTATGTTCATAATTAGTTAATTCGTTTCACTAGTAAGAATTAATTGGTAGTTCAAATTCGTTTGCAACTATTTCTAAATGTTTTAAGTTCTTCGCCTTTCCTTCGTTTTTCTCAGGGGTTTATTTAGGGTCTTCTTAAATACGAAAATCCTTAAAACTTCATAAGTTCATTTTAGAACAGAAAAGGGGTCGTTCAAGTATTACGTAACGCAGTTTCGGGGGAGGGGAGGGTCTTGAAAAACGTTATGGTGCGTTATGGGGCAGGGAGGGGGTACAACAACACGTTACGTAACAACATAATTGTGATTTTTAGATGAAAATGGTCTTGAAAATATTTTAGTGACCATCTTCACCTAAAATATTTTGGTAAAACGTTACGTAACAACTAGGGGGGTACAGAAAAACGTTACAGTGCGTTATATGTGGGGGAGGGGGAGTCTAAATTCTTCAAAAATTGAGTTACGTAATACTTGAACGCCCCAAAATACTAAAAGATGTTTTCCAAAATATGGATATTTTCTTGTAAATGGAAGTGCGTATTAGTCCGTTACTTACAGCAAAAACAAATTCACCAGAATAACTTTTAAGTCTACTTCACTTATCAATTATACGTTTAATCTACTAAGCTATCTTGCATTTGCAGCCATAAGTTGAAAGCTGAGTTTCCATAGAACTGTTAACTACCTGTCTGTTTTATAATACTACTTTGAAGGCGTCAATCGAATCTCTAAGTTACTATCAAGTTTCGCCTTTTGCAAGTATAATTAACGTCGACACAGTAATACAAACTTTCCAGCTCAACGTTTCAACTTTGTTTAACTCTAGTGCTGGTCTGAATGCACTTGATAATTAAATCCGAGACTTTTTGCTACCTGAAGTTGATCAACAATATGCTGTCTTGCTTTGACAGTTTCCTCTGGCTCAACCTCGTTACGGTGTTGAATTTTTAATAAAATTGTTTATTTATCCTTCTATTGCTACCCTATAAGGTAAAGACATTTCTTTTTTACATTTTGTATAAGTATATGAATCTTCCACTGGCGTTAAAAGAGCTTCCTAAATCTAATTTGTGACTGTCAATTTATGATAAATCACTAAAAGAACGATTAATATGATGTTGCGTTGCCACTAATAATTCTAGATAACTTACGTACTTATTTGAGTCAGTTGATATCAAACAACATGGTATAAACACTAGATCTTAATTCTCTAGCTAGGAGGAATTCTAAATCAAACATTGCAGAACACAGCAGTCGAGTACCAAGCACGAAACTCGGAACGATTTAGATTTAGCTGTAATTAGTCCCAGCTACCCTCGAATTCAACTAAGCCGTGTCAAAGAGGGCTAGAGTGGCTTCAGTTCGCCTGTAATGAGTTTCAACACCTCTGGCACCGGCAAGTATTTATATTAAATCCCAGTTCCAGTTAATTTCTATGACTTTAGATCTGTCACTTTTGCCCCTAGAAGTTTTGGTATAATGAACGATATGAACATTTATATTTTAATTGTAATGAGTTAATTTAGAATTGGCATTTTTTATTAAACAAAAAGGTTATCAAAATATAATCTAATACGTACATCGCTTGAAAGTTGGTTTGAAAACTCGAGTGCATAACAGGTTCTTTTGCATTGTAAATATTATTTATGTACCTATTTTACTTCAGTAAATTCATGTGTGATTGATATAGAAAAATGAAAATTTGCTAATTTCATTTCAAGATATCTTCAAAAGGTTTTACAATACAATATTATGTGAATTATAATTATTATAAGATTTTGTAGTTAAGCTCCAACAGTTTTCCATTTTAACTTTAAATAATTTTATAAGGTTTAGCGTCGTCGTTTTCTTTCTGAAAGGTCAGAAAGTAAATCATTATTATGAATTAATGAAACAGCCTCACAAAAGATTCAAAGGCGGCTAACCGCAAACTAAATAATTTGCTCAAATATTTTGTTCACAAAATATTTACGAATTCATTTCCGAGATATAAGATCGCTTACAATATTGTAAGATATTATTTTAAAATTATTAACTGTTCTGTGTAAGGCACGACTGTTTTATTAATAAAACAAAATCGAATAAGAAAAGGTTGCATTTGAACGGAATGGAATGTTATCCATCTTCTTTTATGACAGCGAAATTAAGTGCATCTAGACCAGAATGTAATGAGCTGCCATCGTGGTGCAGTAAATGAGGGTTCTAAAGTGCTCCAGGTACCATTTCGCACTGGAAATGATTACGATCCTGCGATTTGGTTCGGTTTAAATTTAGTGCGTCGCCGCGCACGCGTTGATTGACACGCGCTCGCACGCATGCGTGAAATACTAACGTTTAAATGCAACGAAAAATAAATACACAGGAACGAAAGCGATAAATGAGATTCTGTAGACGTTTAACATGTAAAATGTAGTTTCGATAACTTACGTTTGAAAATATTTGCGTTTTTGAAATATTCGCAACTTCTCTACCATATTTTCGGACCACTAATCGTTTTTCGACAATTTAATTTTTTTTTATATAAGTTTATTTCAAGACATTTACGATCGATAAAATGGCATTCGATACAAGCTTTTGGAGACGCGTTTTAACAGTCCTTGTGATACAGGGTGCGTTTCAAGAACTCAAACTCTATGGATCGCCGTCTCAAGCAGAAGTACAGTGTGTGAATACTTTTGAGGTAAGTGACATTTCTCCTTTTTATTTATATAAATATTTTTAAGCACTAAGTACACTAAAAACGAACAGCAAAAATCACATTAAGTTAGTAAAATTAAATCCATATAGATTTTACCTAGAAATATTTTTACGGATTTATCATAATCATATTTAGTTTACCTTTAAAACATTATCATATTTTATATTATAGTTAATTTATGAGGAGGATTAATAAGAATATAAGCAAATGAGTAAATTTTAGATTTTACTCAATTGTTTTAACAGCATTTTAATAACGTTTTGACAGGAAATAGACAGAAGCAGTGATGGCGACGAAATAGATATTGACAATTTTTTGGTGACTACTGGATTTTTTTTATTTATGTTCGCTTAATTTCACCCGATGCTACGCTATTCTGTAACACATAGAAAATAAATTGCGACAAAATAAAATATTTCAAGTACTATTAATATTTCGCTTGAGACTAGATACAATGAAAATAAAAACGCTAAATATTAAATAATTAAATGTCTAACATGTCTGAATTTACTTAAAAGATGAAATTTTTAATTTACTGCAAGTATTCACTAAAATGATCCAAAACACTAAAATGTTTGTATTATATAAATTAATAAACTGTACAAAAAACGCCCAAGTCAAAAATAAATACTAAATTAATTTTTAAAAAGCATAAATTTCCTGTGTGTATACCTATATGTTACAGAATAGCAACTTAACCGTGACGTCTACTAACACAGCGCATTGTGGTTGTCTAAAATTAACCAAGCTTTGTTTAACAGTTGTCTGAAATTATGTTTTCGTTTCCGTTTCCATATTAACAACAATGATTAATCTTACTGGGATATCTAGGTTTTAATCTTGAATGACAATCATTTCATTCCTATATTATTTCATAAGAATACTTCGTAATGTGGTTTTTTTATCATACAAAAATTATATATGTACGTACATGTTCATTGTTCATGCAAAGTATTAAAATGTTATAATAATTCTAACAATATCATACATGTCTAAACCGAATTGTTTAAGAAGTTACAATTTCAAAAACCTCATCCATATAAATATAGGTACAAATCAGTCTTACCACACATTCATAAGCCCTGAACGTAGGTTACGTTTTAGTGCAATCTTCTAATAAGAAATGTATCTCAAAGAAATTTCTTTAAGCAATTTTATTAGTAGTGGTCTCTATGACCATAGAATGCGGTAAATTCTTAACAATCAAACAGTCGTAAAGACAAATATTTATCATTTAAAGGTCCTGTCTGAAAGATAAGACGAGTCAACGTACGCTTCACAATAGTCGCATTGTTCGCGTTAGGGACTTTAAATGATTAGGGAAGATAATCTTTTAAAACGGCGATAAATACTTCACTTATATAAGATGTATTACCACATGATGTGTAAATAAATTATAAAATCATAATTACGGTAAAACTTTTACTGATACCTATTATGATATAAAGGATTTTGTTAAATACGTTCCATCTTGCTCATTCTGTATAGGTAATGCATGTAAAAATCTAATATAGGTATATACAATACTGTTATACTATAGACAATACTGTTAACTTTCATCAAAATCCGTTAAACAATTAATTTTTGCGTAATAAATAACAAAGAACGATACCTAATACGCTAACCTTACTATCTTATTAAAGATTTTTTTTTAATTTATAATATTAGTAGCAAGAGCCTAGTTAGCCTCAAGTATAGAAAGAAATATATAAAAAAGTTCGGAATAAGTCTGCCTGTTGGATTGACTTCGTGATTTTTTCCCTAAGCGTAAAGAAAGCCGTTTCCCAGCAGTGGAACACTGAGAGGTTTTTCCACTACAAAACACTAGGTAGCGCTATTAATTACATGGGAAACTTACACAATTTTGAATTAATATATACCTATCCTATAATCCGTAACTTTCATCTACCAAAAAACCGCAAAACAATTTCGATAGCCGTCGTATTTACTCTCGTACCGAAAATGTAAACAGACAAGGTCGCAGTGCAAACAAATTTCGTTGGGACGTGGTCTTGCAATCATAGGCTTAGTTTACACTAACAATGACCGATCATTTGTACTAACTACATCTGTATTGCGTTTGAATATATTTGTTTGTAAAATTACGTTTTCTGCTGAATCTGAATCGTTTAACGATTATAATTAAAACAAAAAGTACAGTTACCATCTCTAGAATTATATAGGGATATACTCGAACCTATTTTCTTAAGATAGCAGGACCTATCTCACCTAAGAAGTAGAATAGAAGCTCAATCTACCATGTTTGTCCGATAAAACATAAACCGTAATACAGCCTGTACATATCCCACTGCTGGGCATAGGCCTCTTCTCCTATTAGGGAGAAGGTTATGGAGCTTAATCCACCA
>DVVJ01000985.1:0-12619 GCA_018234505.1 Junonia neildi neildi | reverse complement strand
AAATATTGCATACATATTTTGTTTGGATAACAATATACGATAAAATGCATGACGTCATTCCAAATTCAATATGGCGGACAATTCAACCTAGCCGATTAGTTATTTTTATTGCATTTCTACAATATGGGTATCAAATGAAAGGGCTTATTAAGTGTAGCTCGAAAATAATATGACGTTATACTAAATTCAAGGTGGCGGACTAACTAAGCTAGCGGCATATTTAATATTGATATTTTTACAATATGGGTATCAAATGAAAGGGCGTATTGAGAGTAACTCGAATAATTATGTGTTTGTGTATTATTATATATAATTTATAAAAAAATATCGGTCGGGGGTTTAATAAATTTTTCAAATTTACACTTGTTTAATTTGAACAGGGTTATTGCGAGTTATGTTATAATTTTAAAATAGAACATCTACATTCCACACTTACTTTGCTAAATCGAGGGTATGTAATTTTTGTAGAGCAGCCAAAGCATACAAATCATGAAGTCGATTTCCAGCCGCGTGTAATTCCCGTAGAGCGCCTAAACCCCAAACACCGTCCAAGGAACTTAAGCCGCAGCGGTTGACACTGAGGCTCTACAAATTTGTTAATTATATTAATTGTTATCAAGCCGTAATAACGATGCAGAATGTCAATTCTCCGAACGCCAATTAACCGAATTAGCCTATTCCAATCCTAAGCACTAGACACTATAAGTATATAAAAATTTTGCTACTGTGTAAGTACGAGTACGTCTATTATTGTTAGGAATTTTACTATTATTACTTACTACTTTTGCTAAAGCAAAAGGTTTTGCAACTTACTCTGATCGAGATGTTCAAATGAGCATTATTGTAATAAAGTTTATTCTATGTGTGACTGCTCGTTTTATTTATTAGCAGTCTTTGTCTAATTATCCAAATTTTCGATTATCCGACTCGATGCCAATCCCAATTAGGTACCTACCTAATTCGAATAATCGGCGTTCTACTATTATAATTAATAAGCAGTAAAACACCAACTTTTAATTTAATCAGGCCAATTCCAAGATCTCGTAGTGAGGACATGGCGCTTCCGTCTAAAATTAATGTGCGCAAGTGCGGAGCTAGAACATGTAATCTTCGCAAACCAACGCGTTCCGCAATAACACGAAGTTTTGCTTCGCGAATTCGCAATACTTCCTCGTCGGTTGTTACGCCGCCGCTTTGTTTCTGTAAACACGTTTTTTTAGGCATGAATGATCTTAATTCATAAATGTACATATATAATTATGAATTAAGATCCAATGATCTTAATTCATAAATGTACATATATAATTATGTATTTTATAAAAAAAATACTACTGGCGAAAATGTTAAATACCTTCAATTCAGTAACAAAATAGTTGCTCAATAAAATAGTTATCTACGTACATATACCTACATTATACCAGTTTAAAACAATCTCTTAAAATCACAAAATTTCCCTAGTTTTTGATGATTTTATATTTAGAATCTATAAGTTGCAAACCAGGTGAAGATTAAAAAAAAAGTGATATGTATATTGGTTCAGCGAAATAGTTAACGATTACATTTGTAATAAACGCCTCACACTCAACGGCCCCCCAGTAAGATCATTGGATCTTGTGTCGATGGTCCGGATCACACCCACAACACAAACACAAACACCCAGACCACGACAGACACCCATATGGACAATCATGAGCGCAGATCGAACCCGCGACCATAGCGCTTCAGTCCTTCAGTTGTTACAATATAACAAACAGAGACATACAAAACTATTGCATTTAAATGATTTATAGTAGTACAGTAAGTAGGTATGAGTTTCGTCTATACAGCTCAATGAGAAAACCTATATACCTATAGGTTTTCTCATTGAGCTGTATAGACGAAATGCCTCTGAAAGACTTATGGCCACAATCAGTATCGGCGTTAGGGGCAAGGCAGTGCAACCGCCCGGGGTGCCAAATTATTGGGGGCGCCGAGGGCTAACCCCGGGGCGGCGAAATTGTATGAAGTTGTTTGGTAGAAGCGAAACCGTTTTTGTTGACATTGACAGTTTCAAGGTAGGCTACGGAAGGTGACGACCTTTTTTTAGCTAAGTTGGTAGTTTGAAGATAGGGAGCAGAAGATTAAGAGGGCGTCACACAGAATTTTTGCCCCGGGGTGCCAGTGACCCTAACGCCAGCACTGGCCACAATATGCCACGCCACACAGTCTGTAAAACTCTGTCTTAAATCAAATTCTCGTACAAATAATCTGAAAAACAAACTTACGAAACACGTATAAAAGAAATCGATTTGAGTAGGTACCTATTGAAGTTGTTAAGTTACACTAGGTTTCTCAAACTAATCAACGACCTAGATTAAGTACCATAGACAATGATCATATTTTCTAAAAGAGAAGTGCCTTATTGCTAGTTGTGAAAAAAGCGTAGTTTTGAGTTATCTTACCAACAGTTCAATGAGAGTCAATTCTCGTGGTATAACAATTCGTCTATAGCCAGGTAACCTACGCTCTAATTCGTCTTGACCAGGCGGCTGCTCTGGATCTGGTGGAGGCTGTGCTAAAACTCTACAAATCGTTTTATACATTTTTAACTTAGGCTACATTTTTGTACACTAAAAAAATAGCAGTAAAAAAGAAAAATCGATTTCATTTGTTGCTCTCGCGAAATAATTTGCAAAAAAAAAACAAATATTACTCGTATGTATCGAAAGCTGTCAAACATAACACTATAGAAAATTCGCCTTTGCCATCCACCATTATATTATGTATATATTTTGTATTGCATTCTTACATTATATACATTCGTAAATTACTTTGAATTTGCACATGAACTCAATTTTTTTGTAGAAAATGTTGAGTTAAAAATTTCCTACGAAATTGTTAGCTATATTTCTATATGTAGCTACTAAGACCTGGCCCAGGTCACATAAATTTCTGGAACATCTATTTTATTCACTATATAGTAAAACTCAACCTGAAAAGAGGTGTAGCTCGAACATTTAGAGGTTCTGGAGAGCTTGCACTTGAAATTTCCGAAGGTGAGGGTGACATTATAACACTTGGGGTTCTAGGAGCAGAACCAAGTTCTACGCATGGTGCCTCTAAATTAGGCATTTTGAATTATATCATCCAAACTATTTGAATATTTAAACTATTTCAATTAACATTTACGCAATTATAAACTGTAACAAACTGAAATGATTTCAGAGAAGCATTAACTTTTACAATAAAAAGACATGTTAAAAATGAAGTGATAAAGTTTATTAACATTGTCACTCAACAAATAACACAAATAACACCAAACGCTTTGGTTGTTATAGTTACCGTTAGGAATAGTCCGCACAGCGAATAGAATATTTTATTTCGTAACATGTCGTTACTCCTGATTCAGTAATCAACTAGTCATTAATAAAAAACGGAATTGGAAATTTTAAAAACAAACATTGAATGAAAAAGCTGATCATATGATAAAACCTCATGTGATCAAAACTTTATAAAACATTTAATTTCTTACTATAGGTAAGGATAAAATAAGTATATTACTCTGGACTAATAACATTACGTCTGCAATATTTCATGGCAATCGATTCAATAGTTACAGCGAGAAGCGAAACTCACTTCGCATTTAATACATAATATCAATATGGATTAATTGGACGTAGTTTAGCAGAAAGGACTCAACCCACACTTTGGTCAAAATTCAGAAATCAGTTATATATGCCAAGGAGCAGAGATATTCCTTCTAGAAGTTTTTATTAATGACTATTTTTTTTTAATGACGCGAACCAACCCACATAAGGACGGGTATTTTTTTAAAAACCGCTGTAATAACCCAATCTACTTGAGTCGTTTGTAATAAATCCAACACGAAAGAAGCAGGTTAATATTTAATATAACAGAATTATCTCAAAACACTTGAATCGTTTTACTTAAAAAAACCTTTTTAGTAACCAGTACTGGTTTTTATTCAACTAAAAGAACTCAAACTGTGTGAGACATTTCATTCCATCTTGAGAAAAGAAGAAAACTTTTCCAGTTCGGCGCATCCCTACCAAAATTGCTTTTTTATAAACGCCAACTATGGCTGTACAACAGTGTTATACATGCTGGCTCCATTGACCCCGACCACTGTAACGTATGGTTGGAAGGTGAAGTAAGGTCGAAGCGGCAGGTCTTTATCCAGGAAATCGGGTGAAATGTGAGCAGTCATGTTGGCGATTAGCCGATGGCCTTAGGCCGTAGTCTCCTTCTGTAAGAACGTCATGGTCCAAAAGAAGACTGCGGGGCAGGCTCGAGAGTGGGCCGATCTCGCCTGGTGGAGACGACGAGCGAGTCGTCTTCCCGACCCGTGGGCTGGTGCGAAATAAATGAGATATTTCTTCATTCCGTGTTATGACTTATGACTTATGGCCGTATGGGCTACACTGGTAGTCTGGGGTCGTTCAAAATGTGAAAACGCCATTTTGGATCTTTTCAAATATAAAAAAATTGTTGTACAATTACAACTATTAAGTGCACTCGTGGATGAACAACAAAAGACAAAATATCATGAAGAAAAATACCTTTAATTTTTCGCTGTTTTTTTTTCTAGTTGAAAGCGGCTATAATTTTTTTTAATTAAAAAAAATTGAAATTTTGGCTCCAGATTTTATTTTATTTTTAAAATTCTCGTTTTTAAGGATAAGAATTTGTCTTAAACATGATGAAAGAAAATACAATTCTAGGTTGTTAATTAGTTAAAACGGCCATAATTTTATTTGTACTGGGAAAATCGAAATTTTGACAACAGACAGATTTTGAAAGATCACACTTTAGACTATGGAGAATGGTAATTTTATTTTTAAAAATCTCGTTTTTTAATGAACAGAATTTGCCTTAAACATGATAAAAGAAAATACGATTCTACTTCGTTAATGGCTTAAAACGGCCATATCTTTTTTTATACTGCGAAAATCTAAACTTCAATCCCAGATTCTGAAAGAGCACACATTAAGTGTACAGAAAACCATAATTTTTATTTTAAAATTCTCTTATTTACATTATTTTTTTATACACGTTTAGTCACAAGATCTTTTTTGAGAAATTAAAAGAAAAACTCCCGTATATAAAAACAAATTTAGTAGAAACGACTTAAACCACAATTTTTTTCCAATAACTAATATAATAATAAATCGATTTATGTTACTACAACTTGACTTATATAATTATTGTATATTTTGCCCTTACGTGAATATATTTTAAAATATTCAAAATACGATAACATTACAGTAATACCCATCTAAACTTTAAACCTCGATATCTCGAAAGTGACATTTTGTGGGTTGAGTCCTTTCTGCTAAACTATGTTCAATTATGTCTATATCCCCTTAACTTTTTAATGAAAGGTTTATTTAATTACTTTGTTAAATACATAGGTACACGTTATTATGAATATAATAAAATAATTTATTATCTTTGTGTTCATTCATTACAGTTATGAATTTTTATTAAAACAAAAAGATTCAATGATTTTGTTCAAGTAAAAACAAAAGGGTTTAATTTTTAAACACGAATTTGACCTGCGTCTTGACTCATTCACATGTCGTATTTTTTGCGCTAGTCTTGCAGAAAAGAGATGGGAAGTGTTATAAAATTGCTTTAATTTTCTATCTCTTGGTCAATGTGCCTGGTCCACTTATCTATGTCTATAAAAAAAATATAGTGACACAAAGATTAGAACCCTGGGCCATACAATAAATTTAAAAAATTTAATACTAGCGTAGTGTTACCAAATTAGGACTTTTCCACTAAATGAAGGAACGTATACATTAGTATAGGATTTTTAAGGGAAGAAAATGTTTAGGGGTAGATATTGTAAATGATGAAAAAATGGTTAAATCGAAAAACATATGTTGAACTTGAAGCAGAAGCAGAAGGATTTTGAAGCAGAAGTTTCGGATGCATAGATATTTGGGCAAATAACTTTTTGTTAGATAATATCTAATTTGTTATTGATTTTAAGAGTTTTGAAAAAACTTTAAGGAAAACCATTTTTTGGGATTGCAACAATACACTAACGTCATTTAATATTTTGCCGCCAATTATTTGACAGTGGAGTAGGACTTTTCTAATCACAAAGTCAAATAAATTACTTCTTTGGAATATTTTAATATTAAAATTTAGAACGAAGTATATTATATAATTTGGAAATTTGTTTAACAATAGAGCCAGTACAATGGCGCAAAATGGAAACGCTTCTGCTCATGATGAATATCAGTATTTGAATCTTGTGAAAAAAATAATTGAAACAGGTAATTCGCTTTATTCGTGATGTAAAATTAAAAGATCGTTTTGATATTAATGAGAGGAAATATTATAGGTGACAAAAGGATTGATAGAACCGGCGTTGGTACCCTATCTGTTTTCGGTGCCATGCAAAGGTATTCATTGGACAATAATATCCTACCATTACTTACCACCAAGAGAGTTTTTGTTAGAGGAGTAATAGAAGAGTTATTATGGATGATATCTGGTAGTACTGACAGTAAAGTTCTAGCCAACAAAGGAGTTCACATTTGGGATGCAAATGGCTCCAGAGCATTTCTTGATAATTTAGGATTTACTGACAGAGAAGAAGGTACGTTAATTATTACTATTTTAATTAAAACTTCATTACTAAATTAATGATTTAATAAGTTTCGTTCTAGCCATTTAATCAAATCTTCAAAAACACCTTTTTTATGATCGATGAACTTTACTGGCCTTATTCTAGTATTTATATAAGTTTTAAAGAAGTGTTCTTTTATTATTTCTTTGTGAGAAGTTATGCTCTATAGTAAAATTTTGTTAATATAATCGGTGTAAAAAATAGAGAATATATTTTATTTCATTTTTTTTAACATTTTCATTATATGGTAAGATTGATACTAAATAAAGAAGTTTGTTTTTTTTATGTAGCTTACATTATTTGCAGAAGCCAACAACCTATTAATTTTTGTGATTATTATAACTGTTATCATAATTGTTATAGCTGAGAATTTCTGTTTTGTATTGTTTAAAAATTAAGCATCCAGAAATTATTTAATGATTAATTTATTAACAAATGAATAAAAATGGTTATCTCAACAGTTAAAAGAAACTCATTTTCTTTCATGATTTATTTTACCCTATTTTGGTAATCTCCAGAGATATACAAAAAATGAGTGGTAGCCTGTAAATATCGCACTGCTGGTCAAAAGCCTCCTCTCCTATTAAGTAGAAGGTTAAAGAACAACCACACTACTCCACTTCAAGTTGGCACATATACATATGTTACAATTTCTCCTGGCACATATAAATTTCCACACAATGATTCTGTTCACCGAGGCACAGAAGATGAATTTAAACCCACCGTTGGTTATGAAGTGTTGAGAAATTATGATATAATATAAATGTTGTGCTATCTTTCCTAAAAATCAAATACCTCTTAACATAGAGTCATGTATATATTCTTGAAACTGTATGATTTATAGCCGTCTACTAGACTAAGCTTAATGTTACATAATATATCTTAATTATCTTTAATTGCATGTTTTTATGGTTATTTATTCTAAACAAACATTTTTAGGCGATCTTGGCCCTGTATATGGATTCCAATGGAGACATAGTGGAGCTAAATATGTTGACGCCAAAACTGACTATAATGGACAAGGCATTGACCAACTGCAGAATATCATTAACACTATCAAGTAATGAACTCTTATTAATATTTTAATCTCAATTGTTAACATTAATATTTTTTATAAAATCTTAATTGAAATTTCTTATCAAGTTATCAGCATTGTTAAGCAAATTTAAAAAACTTTTAGATCAGCTACATTTTAAATTAAGTGCAATTTTATATATAATTATTTCTTTATTTACAAAAATTGAAAAAATTAAATATATTATTTGGTAATATAACAGGTCTTGCAAGGTATAATACAGGTATTTTTTCAATTGTATTCTCTCTATTAAAGATGTTTAAAAGTTGTTATATTGCATTTTAAATTACCATTACAAAACTAGTTAATTCATGCCTGGATTTCTTTAAATCTATACTATGATTAATCAAATTTGATAATCTACACTAATGACTACTAGTGTGACTATTAACTAAAAACCACAAAAAAAATACTCCTTAGGAGTATTGTAATATTTATATCTTATTCCAGAAACAATCCTAGCGATCGCAGGATGTTGATGTGTGCCTGGAACCCATCAGATTTGGGTAAAATGGCCCTCCCACCATGTCACTGTCTAGCACAATTTCATGTAGCAAGTGGCAAATTGTCCTGCCTTTTGTACCAAAGAAGTGCTGATATGGGATTGGGCGTCCCATTCAACATTGCCAGTTATGCCTTATTAACGCGCATGATTGCACATGTCACCAACTTGCAGGTCAGTTCATATCAAATCAAAATCAAATAATTTATTTCAGGCATAAGTCATACATAAATAGTGTGTTAATTAGATTTACATTTACATTATATAACAGAAATATATATAAAATAACTAGGTATTATTGTTATTTTAAACAATACAAGAGTCTAAATATAATTTTAAAGTTTTCTCACCGGCATTGCTAGTACATGTCTATCACAACAATGCTATATGTAAGGACAGTCGAATCTACTAGCTATCATCTTCAAGATGGAGTTGAAACTGTCCCTTACTCTACGCACTAGAGATAAACAGCGCTTGCGCATTGTAGCATGAAAACAGTCTGTTTGCGTGTCCGCAAACATACCTGAAGCGCTACAGAATCTGAAAAGTCCCAACAACATCTTGAATGCGTTATTAAATGGAACACGGAGGTCATCGTACTTTCTTTTAGTGTAATCAGCTAATCAGCCCATAGACTGCATGTATACAGCGAAGTACAGTAGACTTTAAATAATGTAATTTTCACCTTCGCTGAACATCGAGCAATACTGATTTTTTTTTTCATATGAAGAAACAAAAATTTTTAAATTGTGAATTGTGTCTGCATGCTTGTTTTAATGAGTTTTAAATTTTAATTATGTTTAGGTAACAATATGAAATTTAGGATAGGTAACTTGGTCATATTTTGGAAATATTTTGAGTAATTAAAAAATTTTCATTTATTGCATATGGTTCTTATTAGTAATGCCTATGAAACCTTTCTTTTTTTATTACTACTTTGCATTTATCCTGTTTTTTTTACCTGTTAGGAAAATAATTAAAAAGTATATTGTAGATGATATATATTAAAACTTAATGTTTATACATTAAGTTTTATTTAACTTTAATTTAATTTAGTAGTTTTAGTAAACATTTAATTATTTAGTAGCAACTGTAGTCTAACTTGTCACTGTATTAGTTTGTAAGCAGTTCTGAATAATTTTTGATATTTTTATTTCAGGCTGCAGAATTCATTCACACAACGGGAGACACACATGTGTACATAAACCATATTGAACCCTTGAAAAAGCAATTAGAAAGAGAGCCGCGACCTTTCCCAACATTAGAATTTGCTCGAAAAATTGAATCTATAGATGATTTCAAATATGAAGATTTCATTATCAAAAACTATAATCCTTATCCAAAAATTGAAATGGAAATGGCTGTTTAATAAGTGTATTATTTACATAAACTTTGTTATAAGAACTGCTTAATTACTATAGATACTATCTTATCTTTAAGGAAAAGTATAATAGAAAATCATGCCACATTGTACTTGAATTGTTAATCATATCATTGTTAGTACTTAATATGTATTTGGTACAAATATATCTTAATTAAAAGCTATACCTATAATAGTTGTTTTTATTTCTTTTCACTTATGTATGTATTTAATTCAAAAACACATTCCAATTTTAACAGGCACTACAATTACTTTGTATATTTAAACTTTATTATACAGTTAACTACATAAGAGTAAGATGTTTCAACCTAAAAACTAAGATAATTTTCAAATTTTCCTGTTAAATCATTCACCAGATAGTAGTTATAACAGTAAAATAGGTCACTCTATTTATATTTCTCTATGTTCAATATTTACATAGAAGTGATATTAATTATCAAGTAGTCTATTTTTTGTACCTATATACAAAGATACGCTTAACTCATCAGTTCATAATAATTTACCAATTAACAGGACCAAGGGAAGAAAGAAAGATATAAAACCAAACATTATCAAATATTCATTTTATTTAAATTAAAAGTAAAATAGTACTACAAAATAAAACTCCCATAATTATTATTAAATAATGGCAATTCATACCTATAACTAAGTGATGCTAATAAATTTGTTTTCTTATACAATTTGTAAACTTCTCAACAATAACAAATTCATATTCTCATCTTATAGTTAATCTATAAGTATTATAGCATTTGTACATTATTTCATTGTTTTAAGTCTTATTATTCTTATTGTGAGATAACTATATTATTGCATTTCTATAACATTACGATGATTAGCGAAATATTAAATATTGACTGGAAATGATACATAAGAGAAACTGATCTTATGGAGGAAGTAATTTTGACATCTGATTGGAGTTGATATTCAAGAAGTGATTGTAACTACTATATCAACACATTTGGTCATCGTGTGGTGGCACCTAAAACAATTAAAATACTTGTATTAATCAAATTCAGGGCTCAGACTGCAGGTTTTTAAAATGTCAAATTAATTATAACATTTAAAATATTATTAACTTTTAACTTCATACTTTATTTTAGCGTATTTCGTTTTAGTCGTAAAACTATCAAATGCAGAATAAGTAGTAAGTATAATTATATAATTGTAATATATTCATATAACATTCTTAATCTCAATACATTTTGAAATAGTAATTTATATAATGAATGATTAATTAAAATGACACACAAAAAAGGCCTTGCCTATGTTATATCACAATTCGAATACGAATTTAATTTTACTTTAATTTACAAACAAAATTAAAAAAAAAAGTCTCAAATGAGAAAAAATAAAATACAAAAATTAAAATTCTAATTTTTAATATGAATTTATTATACCTGAGGTACTGAATCATCCAATCTACTGCTAGGTACAGGTAAGGCCGCCAGTTGCTCTGCTAATGCCATTGTTACTTCTGATTCTACTGTTATTTCTACCCATAATGTATCTGTAAGAGGGAAAGTAGGTTTTTCATAAAGAGGAAATTTAGCTTTAAAGTAAGTCATTTTACAGGTTATTGGTTTTCCTTTAAAAAAATAGGTTAAGTTAATTATTATTGAGAAAGTGAGGTTACTTTTTTATGCTTACACAATTAATTAATTTCCAGATTAGGTACCTCTGATTTTACTAGCTGCTGCCTTTTCTCACACAAATTTTATATAAAACATCAATTGTGATGAGTCACTAAATGTTTTTTTGTTTTTATTGATTTTATTATATCTATAGATACAGATAATGTACAGTTATAATCTTAGGCTAGGTTATTACATAAAAGACTGATAAAAAAGTATAATAAATTAAGTAATGTGCATAATATGATATTGCACAATACTTACCCCCTATTTGTTCACCTTTATCTGTAACCAAATGGAAGTAGCCTCTGTGAACCCCGGCGACACTGGGGGATAATAGCTTCATGCTAACATTTGTGGAGTGTCCTGGAGGCAAGGGTGGTACATACACAGGGACTGCTCCCAAAGGCTCTCCGCCTGCTTGGATTAACCTACAGCTGCCCGGCCATGCTTCAGTTCCTGTGTTAGCAATACTCCAGTTTTGTTCAAAACTGTAACCAAATACTGATAAATTATATGATTTTTGTCAAAATTAGACAGTCATCAATTATTTTTACAAAATTTTCCTTATTGTGACATACATAAAGAAAGGAAAATAAAAAAATCTATTTACACAACAAAACACAAAGATCTTACTAAGTCGCTGGTCCAACTGCAGATTCTTGGCTTTGAGCTGCTTTCAATGACATAGATGGAAGCTTGGAGGGTAAACTATAATCTAAATAACAACATATTGCTGCTTGCAAATTCCTGTAAAGATTTTAAAATATTAATTAAATTATTCATTTATAAAGATGTCTAAAAGAAAGATAAAGATTTACCAATTGCTCATATCCAGGAAAAAACTAGCTGTATTATAATTCAAAGTGGGACCTAAAAGTCTTTGCATTTGACCTATGAGCTCTTCCCTATCAGTAGTGTTCATACAACTGAACTGCAGGAGAAGATTTTGATCTATCTCTCCATGATTCTGACTAATCTCACCGGCTGTACCGTCAACATCCATTATGCTTAAAACTAAATCACAGGCACTTTCTGCAGCTCTTTTAACACTTAACTATTGACATTCCCTTTGTTTATATTCGTCAGCTGACTTCATTCGAAAGAAGTACTTTTACAATATAACTAATATTGCTATTGGCACTAGCGGTTAAGTAATTATATATTTATCAAGTTAAGTATTAAATTAATGACCCACAATGTCGCATTATTTATTTTGAAAAAATGAACGAATGAATATAGATCACAGACCATCTGGAACTGTCAACTCAACCTGCGTTATTATTCAGGGTGATGAAGCTACGTAGACGAGAATGAAACTATGGCACTTGAGCTAGCGTGAATTGGTACGTCTGTTATTTTTTTCTTTGGTTCAATTTGACAAAGA
>DVVJ01000984.1:0-12620 GCA_018234505.1 Junonia neildi neildi | reverse complement strand
TGTTAAATCCTTTTTAAGAATGACAATAACTGATTAAATAAACATCTGATCCATAAAAAGGCTGCCTGAATAAATTCTGATCAATATTATTATTAGTAGTAATAGTGAATTAAAAAATCGAAATATTTTATTTTTTCACACCCATAAAGTTAACAAATGTAAGCGTGAGTCCTCGTCGAGTATGCATTTAACCAAACCAAATCGAATGTTTACGATTATGCCATGTGCATGTATTACGCGAAAACTATGCTATGCACGTCAATGAATGTCGGTATGTTTATAGCACCCGTATGGGTTATTTTTATCTCGGCAATTAAAAGGGTTAGTTGCTTATAATAAGAAAAGTAAAATTTATATAATATATAATAAGAAAAGACTCGCTCTATAGTGACGAATCTACTAATAAAAGTTGGTTATGCCGTTGAGTAGTTAAAACTTAAAAGTAAACAAACGAACAGATACATAGCAACAATGCGGCGTTACCCATAAGGCCGATAGGGCCAGGCCTAGGGCGGTACAGTTTTTGGGGCGGCAAAATTAGCTTTTCTGGGGCAAAGTCGGACACGAAAGGCTTTTTTAGCCAAAATGGTGTATCTAAGTTAGGGGATGGAGGGTGTCCACCTTTTTTTAGCTTCCTCCTTTTACTTTAAGCTAGGGACGGCCTATGAATGAATGGCTAGGGCGGCACTTATCTTATACTGCATACAGCTCAATCACATAACCCTTGTTGTGTGTTTCATTGTGGTCGGATAATTAATTATACAATGGAAAAATTTTGATCCAATCTAAAAAGCGATGGCCAATTACACTTAATTTTGTAATAACATTGAGTTATGAGATAGTTCTAACGATTATAGCAACCTCGAATAAGAATGAGCTCAGACAATTTCCTTATTAGTAAATAAGCTTCAGCGGCTTCGCCTAGTTTTCGGTTTGATTGGTTTGTGACGACTTTGACATAATTAGCTTTGTGATATATCTCATAAAATATACTATGTTTGAATAGAGTACATAAAATTCTTTCGTTAGTGGAAAATATTTTTGAATTGGTAAGATAATTTCCCACATAGACCCACTACAAAAAAAAATACGATTTTTTCGTGGTATATCGTATCCTGAGAGTAAAAGAGACCTAACTCAAAATTCCTGTTATTTTTAAAGTTACAATTTGTTAAGCTCAGGCTTATTGGTTTACAATTCGTTTTCTAATATATGCGTCTTTGAAATGGGTCACTTTTATTATAAGACGCGATATTAGCTCGAGATTATTTTTATATACTCATTAGCAAAATTAATTTTTCCAAACAGGTACTGGAAGATCAACGCGACAAACTCCACGAAAATTTAATGGCAAACAACAGTAAGTCAGATTTTCAATTTTTTGTTTGAGATTCAAAATACATGGCACTAAACATTTATCCATCTTTTGAATTACATATTTTTGATTTCATTCACGTTTTCTCGAATGTTTTGTTTAGTGCCATTTCCGTCATGTTTATGAAATAGTTAAACGAAATATGTCCTAGAGATTTAGTGTTAATATTTTGAGAGTTACGATGCATGAGATAATTTCAAGTTATACACAGAATATAATCTGACGCATGTTTGGGGAATTTTTGATTAGAAAAAAAATAAAGCAATGGTTAATTACACGAAATGATGTTGCCAGCATGAAAACTAAATTAATCTAGAGGAATAATGGATTTAAGGTAGAGGAATAATTCTTAAAAGCACAGAGTAGTGCGAAAAATATTAGCATGACGCTGGTTTCGGTGGTCTTTTTTATTTTATTTTTTAATTTTTCGTTTTACTTTTATATACTTTTATGAGTTTATAGTTTTTGGTATATTTTGCATGTTTTATATTAATTTTTATTTGATCACTTACAAGGAATATTTATGAATTTATCATAATTATTTTTTTATTCAAAATCCCGTTCTATTATACATATATTTGTACATTTATTTGCAATGACACAAATTGCACTGTATCAAATTGTCCTATAATTTTGTATATACATATACATTTGATGGGTGTCGAGCATCACACATTAACACATAACATTATATTATTAGATCTGATCACTTTCTTATCAGCACTAACGAACTTATGTAATATATAATTTAAAAAAAAAAAATATTGTAAAAAAATCAGCGAATCCTTACGAAAAAATCTCGTATTTGTAAAAAATAAACTCATCATTTCCGTATATAGAACATTAGATTTTTAATTAAATATAATAAATATAGTAGTTAATTAATAAAGATTCGTTGATTTAATTCTAAATTATTTTAAGCTAAGAATGTTGAGTGGACAGTGTTTATTTACAAACTATTTGAAAACTCGAATCATGAAAATTTTGTCCTAATGTACGATCATATAAGATTTAATTTTACCTCAGCACATAAAACAATTCATTACTTTGAATTTAATATTTAAAATATTATCATTGTACTTATTATACTTTCTTATCATACTGCAATTTATTAGCATTTTGGTACGCAGAGCATTTTGTTGAATTCTAAATGCTTCTAAGGTTATACTGTACATAATTCTATAGTAAATATTACTTATTGGTTATGGATTATATAATATATATTTTATAATTTATTTTCATAGCTTTTTCTGCATCTCACGGGCTGTTTTATCACGTGTATTTAGATGATATGATTATTTACACTTAGATTTTGTGAATGTTAGTATTTGGAATTGCATTTCAGTGTCTGAGAAATGGAAAAAAGTTTGCGGAAGTGAGTAATTATTTGTAATGTATGTATTGGAGTGTATTATGTAATAGCTTCTATGTAATAGAGCTTTATGGATAAGTTCTAAACAAATATAATATGTATTTTATTAAACATGCTATTTTAGCCAGTCATGTTTAATTGTTTTCGAAAAAAAGTAAATTTCTTATCTTTTTTATCTCGCTTAAGCTTTTAGTATATTCATAGGTTGTTTAATTTTATGCTAAATATAACTTATTTATGTACTACTGCAGTTTTTTTTATAACGAGATAATCTTATAAAGTAAATTCTTTGTCAAGGACATTGAGACAATAAAATCGAGGAGCAATATTAAATGTGAGAAAACCTAAAGATATTCTTTCAGATGATTTCAGCCAAAGATAACAAGATCGAGACTAATCTTTTATCTGACATTGAATTACGTAATTTAGTTAGCAACATGTATGAGCCTTGATATAAAATATATTCACTGTGTTTAGATTATTACTATGTTATAGTGACCACACACGAAATGCGTCAATATTAATTTAAGCTCGTCAGTTAAACACGTTTTGTTTATCGTTATAAATAGTTGTATAAGCAATGTACAGGTGTCTTGGATTTCATGTTCGACGTGGAAGATTGACGCCGACGCCTCTAGTCGTAACTTCCATATTGTTTTAATATCGAACACTTAAGTTATTGTTGCGATTGTTTATCGAAATACAATGTAAACTATTGCACGAATTTTAACTAAATTAAGATCGTTTATTTTCGTACAATAGATCATCGCAATCACTGCCTCACATACATTCGTAGCTTAGTCATACGAAGCTTACATATTGTCCATGCTTTTCGCTTCTTATTTTACTTTTCTTTTAGTAATTAAGATTTAGTTTATTTTTATTTTATTTATTATTATTTTATATTTCTTCGCTCCTTCCCTTTAACAATATCCCGTATTTTTTATTTTAATCCTAAGTTATTAAAAGCGTGAGACGTTAACGATAGGAAAACGATAATATTTAACAGTTTGATGGATCATTTCGTAAATAACGATTATGTATACGATACTTCCGCGCAAGGATGGGCGATTTGAAATAACTTTATGGCTGCCATAAAAAAAGCGGGATTTGACGTGACGTGTAAGTTTAAAAACGTACGTAATATTTTGCAGAGTTGGTAGCGAACTCGCAAAATCGAAAACACGATCAGTACAAAGTCGGCCAGATTTTTAATATCACTAAAACAAAAATAAAGGAGGCTGCTAGGTCAGCCTGTATGCCAAAACCAACTCTGCCGAATGCAGGCGTCGACTCTTATGAGGACCCGGGCGGGGGCGAGCCTCCCCCTACGCCGACGTCGCCCGTCTGCGACTCTGCTTACTCGGAACACCACGGCTGTTGGCCTTGCGAACACCGCGAGCACTCGGATTGCGAGGCGTCCCACCCCTCGCAACCGTCGCAGCACTCGAGCGGCCGCAGCTCGCCGCGCTGGGACGATGACGAGGACGAGGAACGGCACCACATCCTGACGCAAGGTTCAGGATCGAACATCCATCCCCCCTTAACCCGTGTGTCTAGTGCGAATACCAAAAAAACTTCGCGTCGATCGAGCAAACGTCAAATGTTAAAAGAGAGTAAAAGAAGAACCCACCAATCATACGCTTTTTCTCATAGTCTCTCAAATCCCCACTCGGTTATTATGTTTCTCCGTGTTGCCTAGAGGAGAACTCGTACTAGACACACAGCTATCCCCCGTCCTATTTGACCGGGATTTGAGGCTTCGCTATAATCAAGCTTGAGTTTTAACACTAACGCTAAATGGTATATAAATCATTCGAGTCTCAAATACTGTTCAAAATGCTTATTAGTAATTCGGTATCGTATTCCGGCTAGTTGTAAATTGGTATTAAGTATTAGCGCTAGCGCTACCTGTCTTTGTAGATCGAGAATTTTATTTTGAGTCGTGAAGGCAGTGGTTGCGTGATCAATAACTTTGACGGTATTTTTTGTACAAAATTCTATGCATTAAACAACAGGTGGCGCTGGACGTTGTAATTAATATTGAAAGCGCCATCCTGAATTTTATTTTTTCATGCATTTGTATGAATCGACAAATGTGGTAAATTTTTATTTTATTATGAAATTGGAGTATAATTTGTATTCTTTGAAGTTTAGGGTGACGCTGTTAACAAACATTTAGGTTCAAATCGATTATAAGAACGATGTTCTGACACACACTTTGTGAATGTTGCTTTTGACGGCTACCAAATAAACCCGTTTATAAATACAAAAGATGATTTATTATTAAAAATGTAACGTTTTGTATTTATAAACAATTCTATAGATATACAAAGGCAATATATTTGATTCCTTTGTAATATTTTGTCAGTATCTGTGTTCTATGAACTCCTTCGTTGACACATGTACCTATTATATCTTAATATCGCTTTGAATTTTAATTTCCATTTTCAGTTGCTATGTTTGTACTATTTTTTTCGTTTTTGTTGCAATTTTTTTTTGTTGAAAAAAAATTAAAATTTTTACTTAAGCCACTTTGCCATATTTCCCTCAGCTACGACCTCGATAAAATTACCTCGTCTATTTCCGATTGATGAAAGATTACAGTTCGTTTCTCTCTATTTTCATTTTTCATATTAAAAAAAACCTATATTCCCGTGAAAAGATTTATTTATTTTAAAAACAAGGTTTCATAAATAACAATTGATGCTGAAGATACAAACATATCTATCTATATTATTTATGTGTATTTTTATTACATTTTCGTTGAAAGTTTATATTAATAATTTCAACATAAAATACACGATACATTTTAGAAAATTTGCCGCCAATTTTTTTTTCATTTTTATTTTATCAAAAACGTTGCGATATTGTATGTATGTTTTATATATTATAACAATTAATGAATTAATATTGATGTACGTCGGTAGCTTAGCGTTGGTTAGACAATTGATTTTATAATTTACCTACTTATGACGTTTGATATGTATTTGTGCATGTTAATCTATTATATGCATGCTTATAATAAAAGAATAATAAAAAAACATCATCTGTCAAAATTTTTAACATGTTCTAAAAGTGAATTCAACATGCTGGCCAGTTTTTTCTCCGTTGAAATACTTTAGAAGTGTGACTGGTCAATCATAAAATAAAATCGTATTTCCATCCACTTTTCACTCGGTAAAAAGAACCATCGGTTCGTACGTATTATGGGATAAATTTCTACACGGTTTTATTTTTTAATGCACAAGTCACTTTTCTAAACGATTTATTATGAAGGACACAAGTCGTTTGGCATTTAATAGAATCAATGACGTCTCATTTGACATTTTATGTCATTTTGAAAAATCATTAACTCTGGCCAATATGTTCTTATGTTACATAAACTATAGTGGAATTACAGCCTAAGGTCACAGATTATGCAATGTTTTATAATTTATAATCTATGTATTGACGGATGGTGTAAATTAGTGTAACGTTAGTTGAAATGTCGTAAGATATGTCGGTGTATATGCATGCGTGTGCCCCTAGGATTAGTCTTAAGACTTTTTTTTTTATTTTTCACTGTATTTTCAATTTTTGGTTTCGCTTCTTTTTATTTTTGTCATTTTTTTGTTTCAGCACTTTAAAAAAGCTAAAAACCTCATGGTTATTCTTTCATTGAAGAAAATGTTTTAGTAATTAAAATGTTTCTGTTAAAGACATCTCATAGATTTTTCTATTAATTTCCATCTGAATTTTTTCAATATAGTAACATTTTTTTTGTAAAATCATGACATCTTTTATGATTTATTTATCCATGAGATGCAAAAAATCATGACTTTATTAAGCTGTCAGTCTTGTCACAGAAGCAATAATAAATAGCAAGAAAAAATTAATCTTGTGTAATCTGTGACAAGACAACAAAATGTCATCTACACACATGTGAACCAACATTGCCATCCCAAAAAAAAAACAATTTTGGTTCGCACATTGACATGAATAAGAAAATAAAATAAAAAATGTTAACAATATACGATGTAATTCGACAGGCGACCTGCCCACCTACTTGACTCGCTTCCAATGGGACATGGCGAAGTACCCCATCAAGCAGAGCCTCCGCAACATCGCCGATATCATCAGTAAACAGGTAAAGAAAGGAGATTTTTGTATAATTAACCCAATTTTTTAGGTACTATTTTTAATATTCTTTTCATATAAACTAAATGAAATACAGTAAAACTAACTAACTAAAAACGGCCAAAAGTTTTAATCGTTAAGAATGTTGTAAAAATATTATTAGGAAGTTATGGTTTAATATGATTTCAATGTAAATAGGAATCAAACAGGTGAGTTAGGTAAAGTTAAGCGATCACCACTTATTTTTTCCCTTTATTCAGGATTTAGGAGATCATAAACATTTACTGGACAAAAGTAAAAATAAGGCTTTAAAAGGAATAAGAATGCTATGCGTATGGTAAGAGGTAAGAAACAAGATTTAGATGTCAAAAGAGTTAGATTTCTGGCCTGCTTACTTGACCTACGGAATACTGTAGTAGCCACTTTAACCAAATTTTCTGCAAGACTGTGGTTCTTCCTGAGTGAGAGATTCACTATCATTTCGTCACTTGAAAATATTGACAGTGTTGGACGAGACCCAAACGAAGAAATAGCAATTTAAAAAATACAGTTTTTTTATACATATCAAGGTTTCCATTATTTTAACATCTTCATTTAGTAACTATTGCTACACTAACATAGAATCTAATACTAATTTAACAGCAATATTGCGTCCTAACAGGTGGGTCAGATCGACGCGGATTTGAAGGTGAAATCATCAGCCTACAACGCTCTCAAGGGTAACCTACAGAATTTAGAGAAGAAACAGACGTGAGTATCTTCACTCTCATATGACAAGGAACTGACAAGTTGTTTCTTACCCTTCACGCACTTTATTTTTTTGTTGGACTAGAGTAGAGAATCTATATTTAAGTTGTACAATCATCTTTTCTAGGACATAAATAGGAAATGTCGATTTCAAGAATTTTGCACTAAAATCAATTTATTAGCAGAAAAACAAAGACTGCAATTTTCAGGACCCTTAAAACCTTTTTTCCACTCCCATCAATTTGACTAATCCTGCATATTTTTGAAAGTACTCTACTTTTGCCAAAAATTCTAGCCTTAAAATAAAGCAAATACAAAGAAAATATATATCTTATATTACAGCGGAAGTCTGCTGACACGTAACTTGGCCGATTTGGTCAAGAAGGAGCACTTCATTCTGGACAGCGAATACTTGACCACGCTGCTCGTCATTGTACCCAAGTGAGTGTCGAAATTTTCTAAAAAAAATAGCCATCTAGCTCCCTTATCCTATATTTAGAGAAACTATTTTTGGACGTGAGCAAAAGATTGTATTGGCTGGAGTTTTCAAGGAAGGAGGAAATAATTCTGACAAACCTATATGTCCAGAGACCTGTAGTGTAGCAGGTTAGTAAAGTGGAATAAGTTTTAACTATCAGGTCGAGTCATTAGTAACTTCCGATGCAGCGTCGTAGAACTTATTGCTTGTATTAGCCTACTATGTCTTACCAATACAAACGAGTTTTTATTTTTAATATATAGATAGGGATTCTATGATATACCTGTCAATTGTTTTTGTAGTACATGTTATATTTAATTTTTTTGACTCCCGAAATAGGGAGTCATAACCTGCATTATTGACAAGAAATTCTTCGGAAATTTAAATAAGGCCATTGCGCTTAGGCCACAGCTGAAAAAATGTACAGTTCGTGCGCTGAAGGAGTGTTTACTGATAAAGCAGTTTGAAATTGGTTTATTCAAATCCGTTTCGAAGACCATTGAAGATGCAACAAAGGAGGGACTTTTTCTCGACTTTGACGAGAATCTTTTAAAGAGAACATTAAAGCAGAATCCACATCAATCAATAAAAGAAATATTAAAGAACATGAATACGTACAGCAGTTGCAAAGAGTGCAAGAAAAATTCAATAAAAAGCGTCCTGAACTCGTCAAAAGCAAAATCGTCACTTTTGCGCGCATAAAAATACGCATCGATATACAGTGAGGGTACTCAAGAAAAATATTATGGGCTTACATGTTTTTTTACTACACACATTTTATACCTCCTACAGACTGCCACGATTTCTGTTAAATAGAAAAACCTTCAATTTTTGGCGTCGAAAGCTATCTATAAAAATCGCATTAGGGGCCCTCATAGGGCTTGGGACCGTGCCATTTCGTCACAGCTATCCTGTAGCTACGCCACTGATTTAATCATTATGTGCACTCGAAGTCGAAGATATCATTGACTAGAATCAAAACAAACATATATTTATAGCACTTTATTTTCACATTTCACAATTATATAGAGTTGCTTGTTGCGTCTATTGTCGAACGTCTTATTTTTAAAGGAGAATGGTGATGTCTTCGACAATACCTTGTATACCTCGGTTTTGGTCGCAACAGCTCTATGAATTCAAATAATGTCAGCAGCAACATGTAGACGAAAGCGAGCCAGGCGGAGCCGAGTAAAATTTCCTGGGTCAATTTCTCCCCGGGGATTGTACGATGTCGGACCATTGTTACGGTTTCGCAGGAGGCGCCGGCCCAGTAGAGCAGGATTACGAGCGGTTAGTAGGCTCGAGCGTGGTCTCGCAGTAGGCGGCGTCCCAGTAGAGCAGGATTACGAGCGGTTAGTAGGCTCGAGCACGGTCTCGCAGGAGGCGGCGGCCCCAGTAGAGCAGGGAGTGCACGAGCAGGATGCAGGAGTAGACGAGCAGCACGCGCAGCACAGCGCACGTCATGGCGCCGCCCGCGTCAGTCGCGCGGCTGCCCGCTGCTCGCCGCGCCATTGCATCACCAGAGTTGACTGTCACTTCGTAACTGCCAAATTTTGATATATCAACGTCAAATTAATCAATCTACTATTTCGGTAAAGGAGTTTATAATAACAAAATCTTTTGTCGAATGAGTCAGTACTTTGTTGTAAAAACTAATTAAAAGCCAAGAATTCCATAGTAATAAATTAGCTTTTCAGCAGAGCTCTTTATTAATACACTGAAAACATTTATTATTATCAGGTGAATAAGTAGATGGCATACTCAAGAATGCATGAAATTCACGACGAAATCTACTCGTATAGTTATGACAGTATGTTTAGGTAATTTGGTAAATTCAGAACCAAGCACAATAAGAGTACTCACTTACGACTAGTATTAACTAATTAGGTATAATCATCTGTTATTGAAATAATATTTTGTTTATAGCTCTGATGTCGGCGACTGGTAGCTATATATCTAATATAAAATAATTACTACATAAGTATTTATTGGCAGGCACCAATATATTATCACACAAGGAACACAGATTCAGATTATTTATATTTTGAATAATAGTTATCTATTGAAACTACCCTCAGTTAGTCTCAACTCTGCTGCCGGCTGTAGCGGGTTCGATTCCTGCTCGGACCAGATGTTTGTATTTGTACAAACATTTGTTCCTAGGTTTGTGAGTTTGTCCTTGTGGATTTCCTCACCGTTACTCGGAGAGCACGTAAAGCAGTCGGTTCCGGTTGTTATCACAATCATGTGATAACGATCAAATGATCATCTGATAACGATCGTTATCAGATGATTGTGATATCGTAGGTAAATATTGTTAGACTAAATATTTACCTAGTGGCTAGCCCTCTGTGTTGCGGAGGTCAGACAGCAATCACTCTACGTAAAAATTAGTAACCTGTCAATACCTAGGCTAGAATAAAGCAGACTCTGGTTAAGTCCGGGGAAAATGCTAGGAAGAAGAAGCTCAGTTAGTCTCATATCTACGGTCTACGAGATAGGTGGTGTTAGTAAGTACCTCTACATCTTCTTCTTTGCTCATTCCTACTTTATGTGGGGTCAGCTCTCCTAATATGTACCTCTCCATATGTAAATATAAAGGTAGAGCACAGGAGTTAAAGATATCGTGTTACAAAATTTCAAAATTAATGTTTTCGTCAAAAGTTTCACGTAAGTAAGTCAAATTCTTGGAATACCTATATCAGTCAATGTTGTACTTATTATTAGCCCTGGATGAACGTTTGAGTCACGTCGACTTACGTAAGATATGCAATGCGGATATCCGGACTTTGATCGGTCCACACGTAGTTCTGCATCTTCTGAGGATCGCGAGCCAAAATAGTTAAATGTTGTTGTAAGTACGCGCACGCTTTCATCGCGCGTTTGTTTACGTTATCATAATTTTATCGATCTGTAGCGGCCACCGCCGAGTCCACGGTGAACCGGTTTCCTGTATTAGACAAATAAATACTAACGTAATCATTGAGAACAAGACTTTTTGAATAATAATTTATTAACCTAGTAAGAAAGACTTAATGTGAAATATCTAGATTCTAGATATACTTATAGATTTTAATTTTTTTTGTCTGACTTTGCAAAAAATCACGAAGATTTGTTATTGCTTATATTCAAAATGTATTCTCAGAATAGTGATTGGTAATTGAAATCGCAATCTTCGTTATAAAACACGATTGCTCCAAGTATCAATTACCCGCACCTGACGGGCGCGTGTTCCCGCGCTGTCGTCGCCGCGTTTTACCTAGATACGCGTTTCAATTTTATAACAAATTAAAATTTATGAGGAGAAGATTAAATTACTACTACCTGCGTTGATTTTTGGTTAAAGTGGAATACTGATGCGCAATTGTAATGTCACTTTTTCTTTCTTCTTTTTTTAATTCGATATGAGTAGCTAATCTTACTCGTACATGTTGTAATTAAATTAGTTGGGTCAATTTTAGGATTTGGGGTTTTGATATTTTATTTTAAATCAGAAACACTTTTTTAGCGGGAACGGAAAATATCAAAAATTAAGTAGATAGTAGTTGTATATTAATTAAGTACAAAAATTAAGATCTTATTTTAATCTAATAATTTTGTTCAAAAACTGTGACTCTCCTTAAAATGAAATATTAATATAATACCCTAAGGAGGCAGAAAATTCCGATACTAAATTCTCAGCTACCAGAACTCTGTCTGCATTATTTAATATTTAAATTTCACGCCAATGATATCGTAGGCTACCGCTACGGCGCGGCATGGGCTTACTGACTTAAAATAGGTGTATGAACAGGGCCGTCTCTAGCTCATGTGGCGCCCGTGTGCAAACACTACCCTAGCGCCCCTAGCAAGCGCGCGGTACTAAGTACGAGTAGAAGGGGATATCGCACGATACCCTTCGAAGCGGCAACCCTTCTGGCGTGCTTTCCGACGTAAGACTTACTGTCGGAGAGAGACGCAAGGGTCTGCCACCGGACTCGCGCCTTCGTTTAAATGGCGTAAGTGCGTCCTACCCTACCAGTGCCTTTGGAGCGCTCAGGCGGCAAGAGCAGCAAAGGGCTCTTGCGACGTGGTGCCCCCGTCTCCGTGGAGATCGGTACACGCAAAAACGCGCAGTGATTGCGATCTTGCCGGCCTTCGAGGCCTGGATGCGGAAGAAGCGACGACTCTCCTTCCGACTTCAGCAGGTGCTGACCATTTACGGTTGCTTTGGAGACTACGTGTGAGGCAACGGCGGTTTGCCACCACTGCGGGGCAGACCAAAACACTGCCCAGCACACGCTACAGGCGTGTCCCGCGTGGACCTCGAAGAAGACTGTCTAGACTTGGTCAGGAAATCGTGGTGGCAGGACACAGTCTCCTAAGAGACTGTGGATCGGCTCTCTCCCTAGCCCGGCCGGCGACCGGGGCAGAATAAATATGAGCCGCCTCCTTCCGCCATCGATCTACGCGACAACTCTACCACGACTGTTGGCAGAGCACTACTGTGCGTTTTAACAGAAATTTTCTGCCCCGCACCACAAAATTGT
>DVVJ01000983.1:0-12621 GCA_018234505.1 Junonia neildi neildi | reverse complement strand
TTGGGTCTCAATTTTTCCATCCGCGAATAGCGAAAACGCGTATAAGGAAACCGTGAATAATGAGCTTCTACTGTATTTGTAAACAATTATTGTCTTCTGTTATACATCGCATGTGAGCTCTATCGAAATGCTGGTACTGCACACAGAGACTACATGAGTCTAATACGTCTTAAAAAGTCTTTATATTAGTGTAATTATTGTCTTGACTTTATTGGAATAACAACAACAATACCTAGATACTCTACTTCTAGAAACCAACTTTCAACTTTTTCATCAAAAAATCGAATGTCGTTGAAGTGTCGATTACGTATTTTAATATTCAATCCAAACACCAAAAATTAACGAACAAAAACGTAAGTAGCGCAATGAGTCTAAAAAACAGCCTTTTTAACACGTAGTCTTATTGATAAACAAGTTTCTATAACCGATAGGTACATAGATGATTTAATTTTATATAACATCCTTGCGGCTGTGTGTCAGGGGTATGTGGACCTTACGTCTTGGTAATAGAGTTGTTATTGGCTCGCGGGCGATGTTATTTATGAAAGATAAAGACGAGTGGTGGGCGTCAGAGCGGGTGAACGACCTGGAAATTTTGGCGCAGGCCGGTCAAGGCCACCATCCGCGCAGGCGCTCTACACCGAGCTGCTCTGAATCTGAAAATTTATTTTCACTTTGTAGGTAATGCTATTTGTGAGGGAATAAATGTTATATATTACACTGCTGACTGTCACCTTCGTCGTATTACAAAAAGTTCCAAATTCCGTACATTAAAAATAAATAATTGTTCATTTCAATTCTTCACTTTTTATAAATAATTATTATTTTATCTTTGGTAAAAATTGTGACGTTTACGGAATGGGTTTTTTTTGTCAGTTAGTGTTTCATGAAGCGTTAGATATCGCGATATAGAATAGCGATAAACAGATATTATTACTGATATGACCCCTAACATACAAATGCAAAATAGCCTTTATATTCCTCTACCGATTTCTATAGTTACAAGTAACAAAAGAGTAAAAACTACAGAATAACTATTAGATGTTATGAATAAAAAAAATAATCGAATGTACAATTCAATTTTGTTTTTATGGAAAAATAATGGATGGAAGATATCATTATCATTGGCGATCTGTTATTGATTGTTGACATACAAAAATAGTTTTGCCTATTTACGTCAGAGGTTTTATCGCCCACCTGTAGTAAGCATTCGTTTGTTTTATTTATCGCAGCTATAAAACTCGTGTACACTACACATCCTATAAACTTAAGTACCTGTACATAGTACCTAACAATCCGTTTATTTTCCTTTGGAGGGTAATGACAATGTTCACTCAACTAAATATTTAGAGGTTAATTCGCTGCTTCTTTACAACAGAAGAACTTCTGCTACAGTTTTGCGGAAATAAATCGGATTTTCTTCCGCGACATGAAGGTTTCTCAACGTTTTCCTTTATCCCCAAATACGCGATGAATCGTAATTAAACCCTTGAAACGGTCAGTGGTGCTTTTTCGATTTAAATATTAAAATTTTTCGTTACACATCCTCAAGGTGAAGTCACTGAGATATTTCGGTATACTAAATAAAAGGTCAAGTATTTAACTGTTTTAAAGTTTAATTGTTTAAAGTTTGAATCTAAAGAATTAGGGGTCGATTTGATATAACCTGTATCATATAGTTACATAGTTCAGTGGTGGAAGTAGATTATCGGTTTGAGTACGACTTGACCAGTAGTGATACCTACTTCTAGGCAAAGATAATAATGCTATTATTTAATAGCAATAACAGAAGCACCACCAGATGCAAGCCTCGCAAAACACATAAAAGGGTTGTACTGAACCGACATCTGATTGAAAGGTGCATTTATGGGTCTTTATTTACAAACTTTTTGCCGAAATTATTTCGCTTCAATACTTTCCCTTGAAAGTTTAACAAAAGGGTCGTTTTTTACGGGTTTCGCAAATATCCTCCCACGTGATGGGTGCTTAGAAAATTGCGCAAAGGGCGACCAAGTTTTTGTGCCTACGAGTTTATAAACAATAGGGTTTCAGTGCTACCAATGTAGAAGTTTTCGAAAAACCTTAAAAATTTATACAAAGAGTATTATTATTTCTATTTTGATATTGAATCGAATATTTATTTCTTGTATCCGTTGACACGCACATGAAATTAAAACTTTTTTTGTGATATGAAATATAATAACTTCCTAGTTCCTAACTTCCTACTATAGGTTTTATTGTAATCTTATACAAGCTTTACTTTATACCTTGTATAAATAATAACACATTAATTAATTTACTTCGCTCAGTATTTTTATCCCTATCTGTAACCGATCAAGGTTCAAGTATACATTTAGATGAAATAATTGAGAAACTAGATCACATTAGGTAATACCTAGTTCTAAATTGCAAATGATGTTTGCAGACACATCGATCAAATAAACAATGTAACAACAATACCATATGTGCACTTCGAATAAATGCGTGAAAGTGAATGGGTGCCCAATTTTTTTACTTCCTTCCGTTGCCCTCACTTTTTAATATCGGGACGCGAATATCAAATTACATGGTAGATTGTACAGTGCATCTTGTGAAGGAACATTTTAAATTCTATAGTAAAGAGTTTAAGGTTTAAAGTTGGTTGCATCGTTCAAATACAGCCTGGTGCCAGTCGGTAGCCACATGTATTAGTCGGCATTGTTCATCATGACCACAGCCGATGCACGGAGCCGATTCACTTTTAACGATCTTGATAGATCGGACGCATTTTTTTTTTATTTGTAAAAAAGTAACGACTGCCATATTGTTTGCAATTTACGGCTTCCGTTTTTTCTATGTCCGGATTAGTAATGGATTTCTCCTTCCGATGATTATCAAAAAATTGAATATGTTTTATGTAAATAACTTCAAAATTTTATTCTAATGGCAAAAATAACATATGCTGAAGCATGTCAAACAATGTTATTTTGTGTCACATTTAGAAACCTAATCATTTATTCAATGTCGAATGTGATCGAACCGCTCGCTGAGTCGTCCTTTGAAATGTCGAATGAAACAATTGTGGGGCCGGGCGGCCTTCTCCAGACCAAGGACACGGGGACAATGGGGCGGGATGCCCGACCGCACCGGACAAACAGGTCCACGTCATTGCCTACTGTGTATTTTACAACCCATAAAATACAAATTAACTCGTTTAACAATTTAATGGCTTTAAAATCTGTCAATTTCAAATGCAACGACAGTTTAGTGCAGACAAATCTTTTTGCAATAAGTTGTTTACGATGTCCCCTCTAATAAGGACAGCAATATGAGACCAACGGGCACGTGTAAATAAAGTAAATATTTAAAATGTAAAAACGCAATAAGCTGTAATTGGAGGATCGCAGTGGATACTGAGAAAAGTTCCACTAAGTCACGTGGTGCCTCGTCGACCCGCCCGCAGCGCCGCGTCGGTTGGCGTGCCGAATGTTTGCGGCGCGGACGACGGGTCGGTCAAGGCCTCGCTGAGACAAGCGGTTATCCGATGCGCACTCGAAACACGAACCCCAAACTGATGTGTTTGTATACTCGACTAAAATGGAGTATGCAATCATGTGTACCTAATAAGTGGATGATACGTGGACAAAATATATCGCTGATTGAAATAATACGTTTGTGTTATTTCATTTAGTCATATAAAAAGATCCAATTTCAGGTGACATTGAATGTGGACAAATATTCGGTAGCGTCGACGAGTAGCGAGCTTCAGCGAGTTTTTCCGAAGCAGCGCGAGGTCAGCTCGTGTCATTACCCCGGCTTGCTGTTGCGGCGCCGGTGATGACACTGCGCTCGCTCACCACATTTTACGATCATATGTCATTTACATTTATTGTTTTTATGTTATTGTAATTCTAATATTGTAACGAATCAGGGTCAATTGCGATCAAATTCTGCCCGTTGCGTACTTTTTTTGCGATGTTAACATCATTAAAATAACAAAACAATTCAATTACTGAGACTAATAAACTATTACCGATTGTGTGAAACTGAGTGACGTGTTATCATTACCACATAATACATCTGGACATGATTACTAATTGGCGCGGCGAGTGTTGATGTGACGTGAGTTGATGTGTTAATATTATTAGAATGAATAAGCATGACATACAGGCCGTGTGATCCGGACGCGTTCAATCGTTCCGACCTCGGCCGATTCGGCAACCCGTGCCAAGGCCAAGGTCAATCGGCGGGTGCGCTCAATTAATAGCTAGCTACACGGAGTAGCTCCACGCCGGGCCCCGCCCCGGGGCTCACGGAACATGCACCTGCGTGTTGTTGTCACACGTACGTGAGATCCAGGGACATAATGTCGTCTGATTGCCAGGATTGCGCCTCAGGTCAAACTGATTGATTTTTAAAACAATCATGATAGAGTTCAAATTTCAATTTAACAGAATTTAGAGCTACACATCTATGATGAAAAAGTTTATTTATGTTATGATGTGTAATTTAACTTTCAATATGAATAAATACCTATGTAGGTAATACAACTTCTTCCGTATTCCGTTATTAAGTTTTAAGCCATACCTAATTAATATTTGTACGTTATCGTCGAATCGATATCAGTGGTTTTACCTACATCCAAAAATAACGAAACCTATTTAACCATGATGTCTTTTATATAACAATATACATACCTACCGCGTACCAAATAATTATGACTTCGACAGACTAACAATTTGGTAAGTTGTAATTTTGTATGGTAAACATTTTAAAGTATAAATGATTTACATCTATTAACCATGAGTAGACGGATCGACAACCGAAACATCAATGCTAACGTAATCGACCTTCGAAACTTGGCAGATCCCATTATACATATTTCATTGTACGGGTAACGAGTCGGAAGGTAATGATATGATGTGTTTCTGAGTAATGGTAATGGTATATTTACGAGTACGAGTTTAATTTGGAATACGGTAATACAGTACACGGTACAGATTCGAAAAGGTTTGTGTATATATATTTAAGGTTGAAGAAAGTAGATTTTGGTATTTAGTATTTCTGCCCAAAAACTGCACGTGGCCATGACAAGTATTCCGTCATTTTTCAATGTTTAATTATTCAATTCAAAATGAAAAAGTATTTCGTCACGTGAACAAATATTAATCGAATTGCAAAGATTTATCATTCACACATTAATATTTATTTAATTACTGTACAAAGTAATAAAATAAACCTAGTTAGATTTCCTGGTGCAAATATAGGAACGTGTCAATGTCAAATAACACCAAATTAACCGCAATGTCGGCACCAAGGCGAAATCAACTTGAGGAAGCGTTCAACGTATTATTAGGGTCTACTCGCAATAAATAATGTATGAGAGATACATCTAAACAGTCTAAACTCAATTTGAAATTACAATTTCGAGCAAATTACCTAAACGTCAAATTAAATCATCATTAGCCGACTGCCGTGAGAATGTGCAAAATTTTCATTAAGCGAATAAATTTGCATGTCAGGAAATGTCCAGAATGCTAAATAATTAAAAATGCAAGCAATTCCTTTCTCTCGCATATCGTTTTGCTTGCAATTCACCTTGATATTTACTCCGAAGCTAGACTTCCTGCTCCTGGTAGAGGACGACTGCGCGCGGAACATAGGAAAAAACTATGCGAATCACTGACGGACAACCACAACCAGCTAAATAACGATAAAACCTTAAATAATAATTGGTGAAAGAGCAATAGAATGTAGGTGTACTATGGTTCATTTCAAACTCCCTCGACCGAGACATAATAAAACGCACACGAGCCAAATGGAGCATTGAAATCGACTGAGACTAAGGAATCCAGAACTTAAATTAAGCGTTCGTATAATAACACAAGATGTAATAGCTAAACGTTAGAGCAGTGGTTGCGTGTAATCAGAGCGGCGCGGGCGCAGGTTGATGATGCACTCGTTGTATAATGCGCTGCAGTGTGCGCGTTACGTTGCATTACTTACTACTACACAACAGGGACGAGAATGAGGAAGTTTATCGCGTTTTCGTTTCCTACTGTTACATTTACTTGGTCTCATTAGCCGTAGATAAAGACAAGTGATCGGCATACTTTACAATGTCACATTATGCTTCGTAAAATCCTTTAGAATCATTTCAATTAAATTTTCCGTTGATACTTTAATGTTCGATTGTTTAACATACCTATTTGCCTTCGAGAAAATAGTTCGGTCAAATTTGAATGTTCTCTTTAAAACGATTTCTAAGAAGCTCATTATACACACTTGTCCCGATTTTTGGCAAAAGACGCAGCTTTATACGATACAGAATTATACTTGAACTCGGACCAAATACATTTTAAAGAGTGTTTTCATGAAAACAAAAATCATTTCCTTCCTTTTTTTTCCTAAATATTCTAGTATAATTTGTTTACTTTAGAAACTACTTAAGTCTTATTTCCAGCATTAAAAGAAGGTAATGATTAGATCGAGGGCACGGGAGAGGCGCGGGGCGCTGCTACAGGGGCTTCGTCAGGCTGTGGAACGGAATATTGCGCAGCATTCGATTCTGAAAACGTGTCCGAAGAAAGTTCACGGCCGCGCGTTGACGCCACCACCTGCCGCCTCCCGCGCCCCGCTCCCCGCCTCCGCTTCCGCGCCCGCGTCACCTTCCGCGCTCTCACCTCGCCCACACTGATAAACTGACACCCCCTGCCTTTTATTGCTAACTATAAAAGCATCCATTACACTCTATTAATTTGAAAATTTCGCGTTTATTAAAACTGTACCAACTGGTACTTGTACAGGTAAATTAATTCCATTTAGCTAACTTTAATTCTTTTGTATTAAAGTTATTTATATCGATGGCTCCATTTTAATCTGTTTACAAAAAAAAAAAGTTAAAATGAATTGAAAATCTTTTTAAAAAATTTATCAACCTTTGTACCTAACTCAAGTTGTTTTTTTCTTTCTGGTTGTACTTTGAAACATGTCTCCTTGAGCTTCGGTTGGAGGGATTTGGTAATAAGTGCGCAGTTTCCGAGGCTGGAGCGATGGTTTGCGAGGAGATAATCGCGAGGGGGGCAGGCGGGGAGGGCGAGTACCCACCATGGCCTTGACGCGTTCGTTGGCCGCTCGGCGCGTGTAAACCCGCGATAATTTCGGCGGTTGCGCGCTAAGTCTACTGACCCCGTCGTTGTTTGCGACGCAAATGATCCTTGACTTTATTTAAATCACATATTCCAACTTCCCCCTAGATGTATTCGAGCATGACGCATGTTCAAGTTTATTTTTGTAAAAAATAAATTAACAATAAACTTAGTTGAGTGGAATTTTTGAATATTCCTTACCTTATTCGTTTCGTTTTATAATTTTAATTAACGAGGGTATTATCGTAATACTGAGTCACTGTGGCAGTGAGAAGTAAACAACGTGTAATAGTTTTCTAATATCGCGTAATACGAAGAACAACAATACAATCAGTTTGTAGATTATAAAATGCATTTTTTCCAACGCATAGCATTATTTGAAGTTCGAGTGCAGATTGCGGGCAGGAGAAAGTAATATGTATTACCTATAGGTAGCCGACTTTCATTTCATCACAGACCGGTTTGAATCACTTTTTTCTACCGCATGGCGCCCCCGCGCTGATGCAACACGTACTTTAACGAATAAACTCAATCCTGTAAACATTCGGATTCCAAACTATTTTCGTATATTTTGTACGACCTATTTAAATAGATTTGATTCAAATATTTGATATACAATTGTTTGAAATCATAATGTTATAGGTACATAGTTGGAGAAGACTCGGACAATCATCCATTACATAATATCCATAATTCCATAGGCACTAAACAGGCAATAAAATGCAGACGATTTCAGTACTTGACAGTCATATAAATATTGATTTTTAATTTTTAATCATTTTAAAAGAAGAATTTTAACGGATTTATTTATCATACAGGTAGTTCGTCCTATTTTTCTTTTGATTTTGTGATATAAATACGATTTTTTTTTAAACTTCGAAAATAATTATTTGATTATTGTATAAATCTGCTGAGGTACGTGTAGTAATTAAATAAAAGTTGTTTTTATTTTACATTTCGTCCTGAGACTGTTTTATGCGGTTTTTTCATATTTTATTTAAATCCGCAGTTCGCCAAGCTACATCTATGAATATTTTGCGTAGGATCAGATTAACATCTTTTAAACTAAGAAATCATCTCATGTATTCCAAATTAATCCTTAGGATGGGTATGGAAAGTATAAAATTGCTTTATGAAAACATTAAGTGATAAAAAATGTTTAACAATAAAGCAGTCGTTCAACTTCGAATAATTTATATAATTAAAGACCATACGGTGGAAAGTCTAATAAATAAAGCGATAGCTATATTCGGGTGGTTTCGATTTTTGGCAATCGGCAATTATTCGTGGCTCGATCACTATTGTGTGGACTTCCTCGTTATCCAGCTGGCGGTGAAACGTGGCCTGGTGTCGTTATTAGTAAAAGTGGAAAGGTAATACGGAAGTTTTTTACTTTTATCATTTTTTAATGATCGAGGCGGAAAGGTATTCTTTTCGTACGCGTGCTTTCAAGTGCACATGTTTGCGCGTGCCACGTCTCCAGAAATGTACGCACAGTCGCACATGGCCGATCGAAATTCGTACCCTATAATCATAACTTGAGTAATATTTAGAGTTATTTAACAGTTGCTGTCTTATGTAAGAAAGAATAGTGGCAAAGAATTTTCTATAGTTATGGAGTGGGGACGGTAATAACTAGTGGAGTCGGCGACCGCGCGTGCACTCAACTCCGCGAGTGCGTGTAACGGTTCCCACCGTGCCTGTACCACTTCGACATTCGATAAATATACTGAATTTGGATTCTCTAAATATAAGTTAATTACGTTATAAGAACGATTACGTAAAATAATATAAGGCAGGTAATTTTGTTTAAGACTTTGTGTGAGCTACCTGAAACGAGTGAATGTTTGCACGTCGTCAACTTTTCTGCTCATAAGACAAAACATTTTTTGCGTGATTTCAATGCTAAATCTTAATTGCATTTTTAAATGGTTTAGTTTTTTACTCTTCAGGTGATTTTATTTTAATATTATAATTATAAAAAAATTAAAAATATAACAGGTACATCATACTTATTGTTTAACGTTGCATACTATATGCGCTTTTTAGTACCTACTTAACCAAAACTTCAGAATCTTTTATTTTTCTTTGATTTCATGAATTTTTTTATTTAAAAAAAAAACATTTCATTTTTTAAATAATATTGATAATACCGGGTCTTCATTATCTACAAATAATAATAAAGTATTGATATATCAAAAATTGTTATAATCGCGAAAGAATTTTTGACCTAAATTATTTTTGGGGCAAAGAGCACCAAATAAATCTATACCATCTGCCAAGGGAACAATAGTTTCCAAAGGAAATTTTTTAACCCTTAATCTGACTTCGAACTTCTGACTTTGAATTTCGATTTTTAAAGGATACCATTTTATAAGTTTTTTACAAAAAGTATTGTATGATCTCGACCGCTCGCAAAAAAATCACGGTGCGAATCGACCTACCCTTTCTTTCCATCTCAGGTTTCAGAAACAGGTAACGCGTCCAATTTTTTTGTCCGATTGTGTATCTTCTTACGATTTCGCGATATACAACTCTTTTGTGAACTTAGAAAAAATAAATTATTGTTTAATCGAAACGTTTTTTGGGACAAAAACGAGGGTCTGAACTTTTTAAGATGATTTTTTTAACTTCCCTTTGTTAGGACGATTCGTAACCGACATTCCCAGATTGAAGACGCTTTGTGTTTTCGCTAAACGATATTGACGGAGGACCCTCATTCTAATATTAGTGTTAATGATAAAATATCAGCGGGATATTTTGCAATATATTCACAACATCGTATTGTCACAGTCAAGTTAAATATTTTAGATGATAGCTTAAAACTCGAGATTACGACTTTGATTCATTTCTTACATAAATCACGTATTTTTTAACGTTCGTGCTAGTACACGACTAAGAGAAAATAGTTCTCAGGATCGCAAAGTTTTATGAATAAAAAGTAATAATTGTACCGTCCGAGCTCGGTCGGGTGGCGATTGTTCCATTTCGCTTTAACGTCGACGTTTATTGCTCTAACAATACATGAACGTGTAAAATTTTGCGGTCGTTTTATTGTTGAGGACTCGGCAGGACGTTTGGACATCATTAACGTTTTTGAAAGTATAATTGTATTTTAAACGTTAGTCGTTTGATACAGGACGAATAAATGAATACGCAATATCTGGGGGTAGAGGCCGGGAAGGCGCGAGAATTTATGGATGCGACCGAAGATATTACGTATGCATTAGGAGTACAGTTGCAGTTGCATTAGTAAGCGATTGCACGACAATTGCGGTGCGATGACGGCAGTAGCTGTTCGCGAGTCAAGCGGCTATAGGGCGAGCGCCGTTAGGACGGGGTGACTGACTTCAGCACTGCAGCCTGCTGCCTGGTGCATTGTGCTCTAACGAGAACGCATTACGTGCAATCATAACTTGCGTCGGCTAAATCTTACCGATACTCGATGATAGGAGGAAAAACTTCGATGTCGTCTTACACTTACCTGTAACCAAAAAACAGTTTATTAGAAAAATGTTTACAGTTTACACAATCAAGCTATAGGTACATTTAATGTGAAACACGGTTTTCATTTTGTATAGATTATATTTATGAGGTATATTATATGTAAATATTTTCCGTTCTCTTTCTTTATTAGACCGATTTAAATAGTGGTCTCATTAAATATGCTGTACAAATGAAGTGACTTGAACATATCGACACGGAATTTTATTTGCCGCACAGGAAACGTATAAGGTCAATGCACGAAATGGTGTCATTCACAGTCGAAGGTGGCTACTGAACCCGGGCTGGTCGTCCTTGAAACTTCCACCAAAATCGGCAATGACCAACACAACACGAGGCTGCGTATGTGTGTTATCGTCATTGTAACACACACAATACTCTTACATACATTACACAGAGCCTGAAATGTGTTAAAAGCGTTTATTAACACATACAAGTAAAGTTCAAAACTCGGATGATGTATGAAAGAGAGCGAATCATTTATTATATTAATAAATTTTATGATTTCATTAATTATGTATACGTTTTTGTAGACTACTTTTATAAAAAAAATGTAAACTACGTCACTGTGTTCAACTGAAAATGTTAATATTAAGTCAAGATAAAAAATAACAAAATTAAAAAAAAAACAACAGGTAATTACGCTGTTATCAAACTAGAGAAATAGGTATATTAGTCAATTTTCTAATTCGGGCTTAGTGCAAATAGCTGACGGCTGATAAAAAAATGTATAATATCGCGAAGGCGGGCAGTGACCGCTGCCGAATCTCAAGGTCTGTGCGCGTAAACAAGTGCCGGCGATAGGTAGGTACTATTACACGGAGAATGGCTCTGCCTATATGCGTGGCCTCTTTTTACAGCTCGACAGATATTTTATTTCTTTAGAACTAAAATTTTAAAACTGAATAAAATGAACTCTATGTTTTTTATGTTGCATATAAAGTATCATCAGAAGATATCAGTTAGAAAATTTTAGAGCAACTGATTAGCTGTCATATGTTGACAATGCTTTCTTTTACAAACCATATTCTGAACGCTCCTTACACGGAAAATGGCTCAATCCACCTATAGGTATGCGTGGCCTCTTACTGCTCGACAGAAAAAAATATTTTTCTTAAAACCGATTAAAATGATTTCCATGTTTTCTAGGTTGTATTAAAAATATCATCAGTAGTTATCATTTAGAATTACGTTACTAAATTTTAGGGCAACTTAGCTGCCATATATTGATAATGCGTTTTATTACTAAATATATTTTGAACGCTACTTACACGGAGAATGCTAGAGCTCTACCTATACGCGTGGCCTCTTTTTACTGCTCGCAACTTTATTTAGAACTACAATATTAAAATCGACTTCAAAGTAATATCATGTTTACCCATGTTGTATAAATAGAATCATTAGGTTGCATAAAAAGTGTCGTAATTAGAGACAATTTAGAATAGCGTTACTAAATTTTAGAGAGACTCTTTCATTTTGCAACGAAAATGTTGCCACATATACCGACCTAGGCTGTGCTTTTTATTACTAGGTTTCTGAACGAACTATATTCTGAATTTTATTATCTGTCCCATGATTCGCCACAGCTATAACATCAATTAAACTGATGTCAAAGTCCGACGATGACAAGTGAATTAAATGATTTAACGATTACGTCATTTATTTGAAAATATTATTTAATACATTGTATCAAAAAGTTCGAACTACGTTCACGCGCATTTTTCCACTGAATTTTAATATAAACACTTTATTACTAAGTAAAATATTAACATTTCTTGCATACAACTCCAAAGACTGTGTTAAATCACTATTTTGTTAACAGTAGGTACCTACTTACTTTTATACGCAAATTAATTCATCTTTCTATTCCACTACCATATTATCTTTACTTTATAAAATACAAATTATTATAATAATACTAGCTGACCCGGCAAACGTTGTTTTGCCATAAAAAAAAAAAATTGTCAAAAAAATGAAAAAAAAAAAATAG